>ML793471.1:202272-214893 GCA_009831015.1 Picea engelmannii | reverse complement strand
GGTGCATGGTTGATGCTCTTGTTTATGGTACAGATTGATATCTGTTGAGGATTGTTGCCTCATCTCAGTTGGTGCTGAGAATGCAAGCTGAGTCTTGCATATAGAGCTGGTTCTCTTGTAGATTTGTACTCTATTCAGTTGTTTCTGAGAAACCCCAAGGATTGTAGTTCGTAATAAATAAAAAATTTGTACATACATCTTGTGTTCTTTGTGTTCATTGTGGTGATGACTTGGTGATGATATATTGCTGATATATGTTGCTGATATGTGCTCACATCTAACTGGTTATAAATGACAACAATGGGTAATGAATAAATGTTGAATGCTAATTGATTAGTTTTTGTGCAAGAGGGAAGTTTTGGGAAAAAGAGCCCCACACTCATTCACCCCCCCTCTAAGTGTGGTAGGTGTGTCCAACATCCTCAAACCCACGATTTTGCGATACAAAAATAAACTAAGTTTTTGAGACGGACTGATGTAGGGGTAAAGGAAACATAATACAAGTTCGAGTGTCTGTGAATATGATAAATTGAATAATTATGGAGAGGAGAAGAGGGGAGAGGGAAAAATGGAAAAATGGTTAAGTATGAGAGTAGTAGGAGTAGAGTGGAAAATAGAAAAATGGTTAAGTGTGGAGATGGGAGGTGAGGGAAATAATTTATGAGAGTACTTATTCATAATTCTAAAATGGAGAGGAGAACATGTAACTTAGAAAAATTCTTCATAATCTCTTCGTCGGACCTTTGGAAAAAATCTTGCATAACTTAGGCATACACATTAGGATTTTGATTCTATGAAATGTGTGGCAAATATGAGAATAAGGGATATGCATTGAACTTATAAAAGTTCAAAAAACTTTCATCTTCCGATATCATTTTTTATATTAATCCAAGAGTGGGAAAATATATAGTTGACCAAATTTTGGTCAACAACTAGCTCCAACTGTGGGATAGTGACCCCCTGTGGGTTGTTGAGAACACCAGCATCTCAATACCAACTTCCTTCTCCATTGGGATATGGAGTAATCTTCAACATGAATTCTCGTAATTCTTCTTCTTTCATGGAGTTATCTTCAAATTTGACTACCTTATTGTGCAAAATTGAACTAAAGAAACAAAATATGTACATACATGATCTACCTACCCTAACTTACTCGAAATAAAGGGGCACCTTAGGTGTAGGGATATTTCCAATGGAGCCATTCAAGCATTGATATGATTTGTAGAATGAACTCCATCACTATGGAAGACACTGAAACTTGTCCCATTGAGTCAGGGGCACTCTCAATATGTACTCGAGAAAGATTGAATAAGGTGTGTTGAGAATTTGATTGCATTGTTTGGATAACAATGCTCTGGAACCATAATTCAATGAAATCGATTCTTGGCTATTCGAGAATACTATTGCCTTTGATTAGCTGAAGAGTTTTCAATGCAATAATACATTCATATTTTTCCTTATCTCTGACTACTTCCAAGGTTCTTGATTCATCATTAATATCTTGAAAAGACTCTTCTTTCTTGTAAAGGAAATCTTGCTCATCATTATTCTCAAGATCTAATTATTTCACTAATTCTTCATGTTGCAAGTCCTCTTGCGAATTTTCATCTTCTATTGCAAGTGCTCTTGCAAATTTTCATCTTTTGTTGCAAGGATGAAATCTTCTCATGTGTTTGGTGGAGTCTCCTTGATTTCATTCTCAAATTTTCTTCTTGAAATATCTTCATATGGAGTATAATGGAGGTTGGAATTGTCTTCTTGTAATTTGGTATTTTCATATTCATCTTCAGCAACATGACTTGGCTCAAAAAAATCATCCAATCCTTTATTAGATTCTTCTTCAAAATTAATCATTTCATTAGCTTATGTCCATAAGGATGAGGGTGACTGGGAAAACATTTAAAAAAATAAATCTTCTAATGTATCCCAACAGGTAATGGTACCTGGGAACAATGAATTATACCATTCAAGAGCATTCCCACGTAGATTTTACAAGAATAATATACATGTAACATTATATTTAGTGAGATTGAAAATTTCACACGCACATTGGAATCTAAACAAATGTTGCTCTACATCCTCCAAAGTATTCCCAAAGAATGTAGAAAAAATTTCCATAGAAATATTGGGCATCTAAAAATTTTCTTCTGGTAAATTTAAAGGGCATGCATGTAGTCACCTTCTTCTTTGGGAAGTTGTTCCTTTTGATGCATCTCTTTAAAACATTGATGGTATTGATGAAGAATATAAAGGAGCATCATGACATGAATGGAATCCTTCATTGTGATCTTTTCCAATGAAGTTGTCAGGGAGTTCATTCTCCTAAATCTTTGGTGCTTCTCGGACAATTTTCTTGAATCTTCTTTTCGAAGCTTTGAGCCATGGAGATTTTTGGTTCGTCAATCTAATCTAAAGAAGGGCCTCAAATTTCTTGAAAATAAATGTCTCCCAAATATGGTCACCAAAAATGTTGACGCTTGAATACATCATGACCAAAGTGACAACCTCATGAGGATATAAATCCTCCATTTTTAAAGATGGTGTACTCCTTTTGGGCTAAAAGATATATCATTGATATCTTGGATTAGGAGAATGCTAAGGAAGAAAACCCTAGATCTTGATTTCTTGAAATTATGAAATGATATGGTTCTTCAATAACCTAATCTGATCTTTGTATGCAGCAAGAAGCCTTTAAAAATTTGAAAAGCCTGAAGGAGGGATTTAACATCAGAATTTATTTTTGATCAACATCACACACACAATATTCTTAATGATATATAAATACATCCATGTCTTATTCATGAAAAATATGAGAGAATAATTTGATCATCTCAAAGAAACTTAAAAGAGTATTTCTATCAAGATCAAAAGAGAATTTGATAGGTCAACCTCAAATATCTCATACTTAAAATTCAAAGTTACAAGATACAGTCAAGATCAACCCCTAAGCAATTCTTTGTGGAGTTTATTCATAAAAAAAAATGTTCTTCATTACAAAATATTTAGTAGTCATGTATATGGCTGTAAATACTCCATTATCATACAAGAAAATTTTGTAGAAGAATACAAGAAGAACACTCAAGAACTTTGCCTTGTGCCCAACTCAGATATTCAAGCATAAAGATATGATAAATGGTGTAGAAGAAGAAAAAGAGTGGAGAATATGGATATTTCTTTCCTTTGATCAGAATCTTGGTTGTACATTCATGGTTGTGTCTTCTTCTTTCTTTGATATTCTTCCCTGCCCCTTTGACAATTATGATTATTCCAACCCTTTATGAAGCCTCTCTTCTCTTTTTAATATGAGATTTTCTAACTACTTGAGTAGTTAGGGTTTGTTCTCTCTTGAATTTCCTGTACAAGTTTCTTCTTGAAAAAATCTCTTTAATTAATGTGTCATTAAGTCCTAATTAATGAACTCACATCATTAATATATGCATATTTAAAATGGGTCCATTTTATTTTTTAATAAAAGTTTATGAATAAACTTTTATTTTCACAATTTAATTAATTTCTCATTTTAAATAGAAGGACCGTGTTTTAATTTTCTGGGAATGATAATGAAATTTTTATCCATGGAAATAATTTTTTATGTGATATTAATTGTCTTAGATTTCCAACAGTATAAATTTTGCGCAATTCCGACACCCAGAGCTCAAGTTATGTCCTCTTCAAGATTAACACCCAACCATTGTCGATTGACTGTCTTGGGTAAATCACAACCCTTGGATGAATTTCGTGCTCCTTCATAAAATTCTCCCTTTTGGTTCAAAAGTCTATCCCACATGCATTGGGATATTATATTCTTCATGGTATATAATACTAATTGTTTCATACACTTAGCAAGAAACATGAGAAGAAGATTATGGAGCATAAGGCCTTCGACCCTTAGAAAGTTGTTAAATAAAATAATAGTTTTGGAATCCCATCGTCATCCACCTCATGCCCAGTCACATCATGAGTCATCTAATAATATGTCGCCACATTTCATCACTCAATAGGCCAACAATTTTTCGATAATAATCTGCCATTTTTCATCTAATAAGATCACACCATGTGTCTCTCTTTTTGTATGCTGCCACATGTGTCCATTTATTAGTTTCCATTTGTCTTAAATTTCACACTGCCATATGTAATTCTCTTATTGGCTCAAGGTAAATGTATGAAATTTAGGATAAATTCTTAAGAGAAGGAGGAAGTGAACAAGAAAGGAGGAATAAGGTGCAAAGCATGGCGGGTTCACGGAGGTGAGAGGGTGAGGTGAATGAGTTTGCTAGTCCACCAACCCGCTAATCTGTCATGGATGAAAAATGGCTAAGTAATGATTCTTCTAGGACAGGCTCATGAAAATGAGAAAACACAAAAATATGAGTCTATGAGTCATTGAACCCATGATTCTATGATACAAAAATAAAATTAGTGTTTGAGAAGGTCTTATGTATGGGTAAAGGGAACATAATACAAGTCTGAGAGTCAACGAATATGATAAATTGAATAAGTATGGAGACGAGAAGAGCGGAGAGGGAAAAATGGAAAAGTGGTTAAGTATGAGAGTAGTAGGAGTAGAGTGGAAAAGAGAAAAATGGTTAAGTGTGGAGATGAAAGGTGAGATAAATAAGTTATGAGAGTACTTAGTCATAATTTGAAAATGGAGAGGAGAACATGAAACATAGAAAAAATCTTCATAATCTCTTCCTCGGACCTTTGGAAAAAATATTGAATAACTTAGGCATACAGAATCAGATTTTGATTCTGTGAAATGTGTGGCAAAGATGAGATTGAGGGCTATGCAATGAAATTTTGTTAATCCCTAATATTGGCTCATTACCCCTTAATTGGGGCATATTACATTAGTAATGTTATTTGATTTATGTCAGCTTTATTCCATTAGTTGTAATTATACCTCCTAGTTGTAGAAATTTCGATACACTTAATGTATTTCCTGCAATTCTCCTGATCTAACAATTACGCCACTGTTAAATACAAAATCACTTCTACTATTATTCTTGCGGAAAATTAAACCACGATCACAACCATAATCATAAAGTGAAATATCAATAACACATAACACAGAAGTTTTACCGGGAAAGTGTAAAGCTAAAAACCCCACTATCATATATTATGTATATCATGAATCATGAAACAATCTCATACAAAACTCTAATCCAAGAGCTCTCAGTACAACACAATTGTCTACACTGTCATACACAAATCAACAAATACATGTGCTAATTCCTGTGTCCAGACAACTTTCCTCCTCTACACAATCTCTGCAATTCAAATTCTCACAATGATCGAATCATCAACCAATTAATTAGCTTGTGCATGCTCATAAGCAGATCCACTGCATGTGTGATCGAATCACAACTGATATCCAAAATGTCCCTTTCACTTGTTATCTCAACTGGGTCTCCACTAGATCTGACATGCATGTATTTAACCATGGTGAATCTTCAGTTGCATGTGAGTTCACTGATTAACTGAACTCTCACTAGTTCATGTTTAGTTACAAATAGTACAACTGATCTTAACTCACTTAACTACACTTATGATTCTGTTACAAATCCAACTCACTCAGTTATGAATGAAATAATAGATTAATATTTATTGTCTAATTTAATTAAGGGAAAAGTAAATTAGACACATGTTTCTTGTTGACTTTTCAACACTCCCTCTCAACAAGAAAGGGATTATCCTTCACCCCAATCCTATCTCTATGATATTCAAATTTGCTCCTGGTGAGTACCTTCGTCAGAATGTCCACATCCTGATCTTTCATAGGAATTTATTGAAGAAGCATGATCTTCCGCTGCACACAATCTCTTATATGATGATACCGGATATCTATATGCTTAGATCTATCATGAAACACAGGATTAATCGAGAGTTTAATGCAACTCTGATTATCACAATAAATCACTATCGGATCTAAATGAGAACCAAACAAACCAACCAATATCTTCCTCATCTAGATAGCCTCACATGAATCTTATCTCGCTGCCATGTATTCCACTTCCGCTGAACTAAGTGCCACAGATCTCTATTTCCTGCTGTACCAAGAAACAATTGTAGATCCGATACTAAAGATCCCCCCTGATGTGCTCTTTCTGTCCATTGGGATGCCTTCCCAATCTGCATCCATGAAGCCATGTAACTTCACCTCATCCATCTGTCTGTACCATAATCCATATTCAGATGTGCCCTTCAGATATCTTAGGACATGCTTACCCGCCTTCCAAAAGAGTTTGGTAGGCTTAACCATCGCTTGACTTAGCTAGTTAACCGCATAGCAAATGTCCAATCTCGTATTCACTATATACATTAGAAAACCCACTAACCGTCGACAGACAGTAGCATCCACTACTTCTCCAGAAGTAGCATCCTCTTTCCTCCAGTTTCCTGGAAGAGGAGTATCCATGGGTTTGCATCCCTCCATGTGAAACTTACTCAGTATCTCTCTTGCATACTTTCCTTGAGACACAAAAATTTCACCATCTCGCTGTCATATTTCCAAACCAAGGAAATAATGAAGAAGGCCCAAATCCTTCATCTCAAACTCCTTTGAAAGGTCCTCCTTGCATGAATGTATTAGTTTCTCATCACCAGTCAGTATCAAATCATCAACATAAAGAAAAATGATCAAAATCTTACCCTCCACCACAATTTGGTATAGGTTTGCATCTGCTTCACTTTTGGTGAAGCCCAACCCAGTGAAATAACTGTCTATCTGAGTGTACCAAGCACGGGGTGCTTGCTTCAGCCCATACAATTCTCTCTTGAGTCCACACACATGCGACTCTCTGTCAAAGGTATCAAAACCTTCGGGTTGCTCAATGTACACTTCTTCCTCAATGATCCTGTTGAGGAACGTAGTTTTAACATCCATCTGATGAATGCGCCAACCCATCTACGCTGAGAGTGCAAGGATGGATCTTATGCAAGAGTACCTTGTGACAGGTGCAAAGGTCTCATCATAATCTATCCCCTCAGATTTTGAGAATCCCCAGGCCGCAAACCTGGCCTTGTATTTCTCAACACTCCCATTAGTAGTTTGCTTTACCTTGTAGATCCATCTCGATCCTACCACTGATTTATCAATCGGTCTTGGGACAATTTCCCATGCACTATTTTTGACAATGGAGTCATACTCCTCTACCATAGCATCAACCCAAGTGGGGTCCTGCACTGCTTCTTGAAAGGAAGATGGTTCAGTCACAATCAGGAGACTGTCTCTGTCTGCACTGTGAAATAGGGGCTCCTATATTCTGTGCAACATCTAGTCTCAATCTATCAGCTTCCCTAGTGAGATTTCTACCATTTCTGATGGATGGCTCTGCTTGAGTGGTTTCCTCCACTCCATGAACCTCTTCATGTGGTTGATCCACATCTTGAGACTCATCCTTGGGAACCAACGGTTCCTCTTCTGCATGCAAGTCTAGCTCCCTCTCAAGAGACAACCGCATGGCTTTCCCCTCATCAAATTTTATATCCCGTTGCATAACAATCATCTTACTGTTTGACAAATACACATGATAATTATGGGGTGTTTCTGTGTACCCCACAAATATCCCAACTTCAACAGTTGGTTCCAGCTTCTTCCTGGCATCCTTGGTCACATGCACATAAACAGATGAGCCAAAAATTTTAAAATGAGAAACATCAGGTTTATTAGTAGTAAAAGATTCTTTAGGTGTATTCATGCCAAGTACTCTATGAGGAAAACTATTCTGCACATAAACCATAGTATTGCATGCTTCTTCCCACAAATGAATTGGTAGGCCCTGATCATGCAACATCGCTCGTGTTGCACCCACGATCGTTCTGTTCTTTCTCTCCGCGACCCCATTTTGCTGTGGGTTATGAGGCACTATGAGTTGTCTTTGAATTCCTTCTCTGCTGCAGAAGTCTTTGAATTCATTAGAGATGTATTCTCCACCATTATCGCTCCTTAGAGCCTTCACTTGCTTCCCCAACTCTTTTTCCACCAATGCTTTAAACTCACAGAACTTTGAGAATGTTTGATCCTTCTTCTGCATGAAGAATATCCAACATTTACGAGAAAAGTCATCAACACAAATAACATAATACCTGTCTTTTTCTGTTGAAGTAACCGAGAATGGTCCACACACGTCTGTGTGAATTCTTTCCAGGATCACCGAAGCATGGTTATCATTTTCATGAAAGGTGGTCTTTACATACTTCCCCATGGTGCACCCCTTGCACTAATCTAACTAAGAAAGTGTTCCCCTTGGAAGTCCAATAGATATCTGCTGCATGATCTTCAAGGCTCCATGATGAAGATGGGCCAATCTCCTGTGCCATAATTCACCCTCATCCCGGCTCACCACTTTTCTGCCTTGCCTATCATGGCATTCCAACCATCTACCTCCAACATGTAGAGATTCTTAACTTGAATCCCTATCTTCTTGACTTGACTTGTTGCTTTATGTCGCAAGCAGGATTTACCACTGCTAAAAACAACATCATAGCCTCTGTCCTCCAACATTGCAACTGAGACCAAGTTTTTCTTCAGACCTGGAACATGCATAACATTTTTCAATTGAAATGGTTTACCTGAATCCCTTTGAAAGGTAATGGTACTAATACCAGTTGCACTGTATCATCCATCGTCGCCCATATCTATATGCATTCTGAGATCTTTCTCCTCCAAGTCAATGAAAGACTCTTTATATCCTATCATGTGGAATGAAGTGCCACTATCCAAATACCACACTGATCCCAATGCACTTGAATCCATGCATGCAATCAAAGCGAAGTCAAGCTCAAATTGTGAGACAAGAGCCTCACCAGTTGCAGATCCAACAACTGTCTTGTTCTTCCTCTTCTGCGGACAATTAGTAATGAGATGCCCATGTTCATGATAGTGAAAACACTTCACTTTGGACAAATCTAGCTTCTTGACTTTAGACTCGGATTTTGATTGGAATTTCTTCCCTTTCCCTTTCCTTTCCTTGGCCGTCAAAGCACAATCCTCTTCATCATCACGCTTTGATGAAGATCCATCTCTGGTGTTCTGCCTGAACTCCTCTTGCACTAGATCTGACCACAGTCGTTCCCAATCCGACAATTTTTCCCTTCCATTGACAGAGTCTTGATAACTGTGCCAACTCTTAGGAAGCCCTAGGAGCGCCAAGCTCACCAAATCATTAGCATCGACTATTATTCCCACACTTCCAATCTCATCCCGACATTGAACAAACTTCGTTAGATATTTTGGAATGGTGTCGCCTTTTTCCATCTTGATCTTCCTGAGTTTATCTTTGAGCGCCAATTTCCTATGGTTGCTACTGTTTTGGAACAGATCCGTCAAAACCTTCCACATTGCATATGGTGTGGTTTTCCCATGGAGACTTGAGACAATGTGTTCTCGTACTCCCTCCAACAAAATCATCCTCGCCTTCGCCACTTTCTTTTGCCATGCATCAAGATTTGCAGTATCTGTCGCATCCAGCTTAGGAACATCATTGTCAATGTAACCCTTCAATCCATTGTCTTCGAGTACTGCTTCCATCCTGTCCTTCCAAGCAATGTAGTTCGAGCTACCCTCAAGTGCATACTCCAACCTCAAGCCATTGAAAGACATTTCGATCTTGAATCAGCTATCGCACCAAGAAAATCTTGCAAATTCAAATGTTATCCAACCACCAAAACTCAACCGCTGCAATTCCTCTTCCCTGGGAGGTTTTCACCCCACCTGAGAGTAGCTTGAGGGAAGTTGGTACCCTGCCTGTGTGTAGCCTGTGAACTTTCTTGGGAAGTTCACACCCTGTTCCACTATAGCCTGCAAGAATTCCTAGGAAGTTCTCACCCTACTTCACTGTTAGGATGAGTGAAGTTCGCACCCTGCTCCACTGTAGCCTGCAAGAATGCCAATGAAGTTCACACCCTGCCTTTGTCTAGGGTGTGAGAATTACTGTTCCTGAAAATGTTGGAAGTTTTCAGTACTAGGGTTCACACCCTGCTAGAGACGGGACCTGCGAGAATGCAATTATGTTCGCACCTCACTTCCATAGATCTGTGGCCTTCCGTGGCTCTGATACCATGTAGAAATTTCGATACACTTAATGTATTTCCTACGATTCTCCTGATCTAACAATTATGCCACTGTTAAATATAGAATCACTTCTACTATTATTCTTGCGGAAAATTAAACCATGATCACAACCATAATCACAAAGTGAAATATCAATAACACATAACATAGAAGTTTTACTGGGAAAGCGTAAAGCTAAAAACCCAACTATCATATATTATGTATATCATGAATCATGAAACAATCTCATACAAAACTCTAATCCAAGAGCTCTCAGTACAATACAATTGTCTCACACTATCATACACAAATCAACAGATACATGTGCTGATTCTTGTGTCCAAACAACTTGCCTCCTTTGCACAATCTCTGCAATTTGAATTCTCACAATGATCGAATCATCAACGAATTACTTAGCTTGCGCATGCTCATAATCATATCCACTGCATGTGTGATCAAATGACAACTGATAGCCAGACTGTCCCTTTCACTTGTTATCTCAACTGGGTCTCCACTAGATATGACATGCATGTACTTAACCGTGGTGAATCTTCAGTTGCATGTGAGTTCACTGATTAACTGAACTCTCACTAGTGCATGTTTAGTTACAACTAGTAAAACTGATCTTAACTCACTTAACTACACTTATGATTCTGTTACAAATCCAACTCACTCAGTTATGAATGAAATAATAGATTAATATTTATTGTCTAATTTAATCAAGGGAAAAGTAAATTAGACACATGTTTCTTGTTCACTTTTCAACACTAGTCTCCTATATATACCAATGAGACATTTTCATTTGGAATGATCTTGTACTTGAACATTTATGTGGGGTAAAAGGAGGTTTCCCCCACAAAGAGGCTTATTATCTGAAACTCTCTCTTTTTCAAGGCGTTGAGTACTTATTCTGAGGTTTTTCTATGCTATATTGATATTTGGTTCTTAACATATGGTATCAGAGCTCAAGGTCTTGGGGTTTCGCTGCTACATATGAGACACCGTGGAATTTTTTCTATAACTTTCTTTCTACAACGATTCAGAAGGAACGACTTGGAGGATATTTAGTAAATGGATCAAGATACGTTGGGTTAAAATTTTATCTCCTGAGGCCTTATACTTTCAGAGATAACATCGTTGTAAGATAGGGTTTTGGAATCATTCTGAATTGATTCATTACAGGATTTTCGCTATAATTTTTTTTCTGTAATGTTTCAGAACCTGAACTATGGATAATATTCTCATAAATTAGTAAGGTATCTGGGGTAGAAATTGCAGCTTCTGGGTCATCTTAAATTTGTATATACACCCTGTGGAAGATAGGGTATTTGACTAGTCCTATTGACTAGTCTCAAGTAGGTGTTCTGGGTAAAACAATCATAAATTATTCCTAGAGTATCCAAATTGAGTGAGACTAGTTGCATTGGATAGTGGACAACCCTTGGTAGTGCTGGTATGAGTTTCATAATTTTATATCCATTATTTTGTGCGGGGGCACGCTATACAAGTGATATCTCCTGGAAAGGCCAAAAATCAGCAAGTTGCAGGGAAGTTACCATAAATTCCACTTGGCACATCCAATTTTTATCAGACCTGTGGCATTGAAGAGAAGAAATATCAGAGACCTACAAAAAATAAAATTTCATACTCAAAAGGGCTGAAATTTTGGAGATACAATAAAAGGAAGATTGTCTAGCAGAACCACCTCAAAATCAAGGTTTAAAGTGATACTTGGCCAACATGCCACCAAAAAAGGGAACTTCTACACAAAATAAGCCTCCAGAAAATCCTACTTGAACTCTTGATGAAGGTGAATAAATGTGTAGGGACATAAATGATTTACAAAAGAATACAGTAACCAAAGATGAACTACAAGAGATGATGGATTCAATGGAAGCCAAGTTGGATACTAATATGGATGGTTTAAAAGGGGAGATCATGGAAGTATTGAAAAATTTCGTAACAGAGAAGACACCTGCAAGTGAAAATGCATCCCATGAAATTCATGATGAGGACACAAGGAAGGTGAATCAAGAATGGAGAAACTCCAACCTTGGGTTGAATACCAACCACGTTCCTAAGATCGATATGAGGAAGTTTGATGGCAAGGATCCAATCACATGGATACTTCATATGGAACAATTCTTTGATCTACATAATGTGCCACATACACAAAAGGTATGAATTGCTTCTTTATATTTAGGACCCAATCAATTTTTATGGTAGCGATGGATTTGATCTCGGAAATCACTCGTCACTTGGACAAGTTTCACGGAATAAATGATAGCACACTATGAGGATACAAGGAGCAATACCTTCTTTAGCCAATTGATAAATCTCAAGAAAAAGGGTTCAGTTACTGAGCACATTGAGAACTTCCAAAGATTGAATATAAAGGTAACATATATTCTAGATGAGCACTTTATTGATGTATTCATAGGAACTTTAAAGGATAACATTCACCATGAGGTTCGCCTTTGGGAACCCAAATCATTGGAGAATGCATTTAAGGTGGCAAGAAATGTTGAAAGTAAAAATATGGCTATGGCTACTAGAAGGACCAATCC
>ML793471.1:163889-181231 GCA_009831015.1 Picea engelmannii | reverse complement strand
TATCATAACTCATACCGTTACCCATCAAACAAACTTGGGTCCATTACCCAAACCTGGGGTCTCCAACTTCTCATGGCCATAAATCTCTAACCGTGAGGAATTATGTGACGTTCCACATACCACGGGAAATTAAATTACAAGCACTATCCATATAGGATATTTTCCTTAACAAATTCACTTTCCTTCATCTCATTATTCCACAATTAAGCATGGGTTCTCTTACTCCACAAAGCGTCTTCCCGTGAGGGATTTCACCATGAGGGGACCACTTTGGATTTCATCCATATTTACTTCTTATCAACCATGACAAAAAAATAATGATTCATATTTACATCAAACAATATTGGGTTCATTACCCAAACCTTTGTGCTACAGGGCTTTCTTCAAGGGTTGACATCAATGATAGCCAACCTTAATCAACACTTACCCCTTGTGATGGTCTGCATGAATGGATGATTGGGTTCCTGAATGGACTAAGTCTAAACCAATTGACTGCATGTTCCCAACTTGACACATGTCGGGTTGAGAACTTCCTTTTGTCAACAACATGTCCCCAACTTGACACTTGTCATGCTGAGAACTTCTTTTAGCCACTTGTCCCCTGCCCAAGACTTAGGATATAATATTATATCCTCACTTTACACTATTTAAGAAATATTAATAAAATATTAATTTTTCCCTTTAATCCCCTTCAACCCATCCCCCTTGACCTCATCTAGTGGATTTTAAGCCCCCAAAACTCTTTTATGTGGTCAGTCTTCCGCAGGGATGTATTTTCATTAATTTTCATGTGATTACATTTACATATTAGTACAAAAGTATTGATATTTTTCGTACAAGCTCACCATCCTAAAAATGAGCAGTCTGTGTACTTAAAACCAATGCGTGTGAAACTTCTAAGTTGTTCCCACTCTTTCCTCAGTGCGCCAACCTCGCTCCCTTTCACAAGTGAGTGTTACATCATGACTTATATACAAAAGGCTTCAAAGGCCTTCAAAACCTACACACTAAACCAGTGCACATTGAATTTAGGTTTGCTTGCCTATTCCTTCAATGCGCCATCCTTCCATGATAATACATGTGCATGTTTCATTCATTAATTTGTCTCACTTTCAGTGCGCCATTCTTGTGTACTTACACATGTTCTCGCCAAACATTAAAATGTGTGTTGTATCATTTTACAATTGCACACACTCTTTTGATGAGAGTTTCTCACCCACTTAACTTAATGCACGCAGAATAAAATCAACAACTTGTTACTTCAGCTTACCATATTATAAATAAAGTACATATACATTAATATTTACACATGGGGATCGACCTAGGGTATTACAATCCCCTCCCCCTTATATATGCATTGTCCTCAATGTAGTATATACACAAGTATGTTCAAATTTTCAAAAAGATGTGGGTACTCTTCCCGTATAGTATCCTCATGTTCCCAAGTCGCATCCTTAGGGCCATACCAGGTCCATTGGACCTTTACTAGCCCTATGGCTCTATTCTGGAGCTGCTTGATCTTCTAATCCAATATGTGCATCGGATACACTTGAAAATTGCCTACTTGCTCCACCTGAATCACATTCCAATAAATAACACGATTAGCACCAAGTATATATGTTTTAAGCAATGATACATGGAATACATTATGAATATGCATTGATGCAGGCAAGGAAATCATATATTCCATACGCCCAATCCTTTCTAGAATTTCAAATGGCCCACAAAACCGCGCTGCTAACTTTGAATAATTTCCCAACTTAAGGGAACTTTTGTTGGCCTTTACTTTCAAAAACACATGATCACCCACTTTAAATTCCCTCTGAGTTATACCTTTATCAATGTAGTTTTTCTACCTATCTTGTGTAGTATTTAAATTCTTCTTAATTTTTACCATCTTCTCTTCCATTTCTCTGAGTAGTTTTGGCTCAACTACTATGTGGTCTACTGGTTTGTCCTAGTTGACTGGTGTATTGCATTTACTGCCATAGAGTGCTTCAAATGCACTCGTCTTCATGGATGCTTGGTACCCATTGTTGTAGGAAACATATACCAAATGTATATAATCCTCCCATTTGGATGGTTTATCCATGACATACATCCTTAACATGCCTTCAATTACTTGATTCACCCTTTCTATCTACCCATCTGACTCTGGATTCAACTATTGTTTTTGAAATCATTTCAATTCGGTAAAGATAAATAACTAAAGGATTTCAAATTGGGGTTGAAACTGCTATTGCTTATGTTGTTCCAGTCGCCTCTAATTGAACTCTCGTTTGTGCAATAATCGTAGCTAAAGGTCGCCAAAACTAAAGATGGATATAGAAAAGGAATAAGTTATGACTCTCAATTTGAAACCAAATAATCTGTAATTCAATATGCTGGAACCCCATAAGCTATGCTATAATGGAGATTTGTTCCAAATCCATTGAATAATCCTTGCCAAAAATTTGAAGTAAACTTTGGATCTCTATCTGACATAATGGTCTTGGGAATTCCATGCAATCGAGTTATTTCTCTCAGATAGATATCAGCTATGTTAGATGCCTTGTGAGTAAGATTTACTTGAATAAATGGGAAGCTTTGGTAAGATTTTCCACCACCACCATGATGGAATCATTCTATCTGTTAGTTCTGGGTAGGTTAGTGATAAAATCATTGTTACCACTTCCCACTTCCACTCAAGAATGGGAAATGGTTATAGCATTCCAGCTAGATGTCTATGCTCAACCTTGACCTTTTGACATGTCAAACACTTGGCAATAAACTCAACAACTTCTTTCTTCATGCTTGGCCAATAATACTGACTCTTAACTGATGCAATATATTTCTGGTAACCTAGGTGTCTAGCATAAGGTACATTATGCATTTATCCCAATCTCATATTCTTCAATTCCAGAGAATTTGGCACATAAATTCTTCCTCTATATCTGATAATTTCAACACCTTCCAGCTTATATTCTTCAACTTCCTAATGTAAATTACCTTGCTGAATTTTTTCTTTTAACTCCTTGTATTTTTTATCTGATTCTGCAGCTTCTAAAATTTTACCTTTCAAGTATGATTGACACATTCTAATGGTTGTAGCATGCATCTCATATACCCTCCTATTGAGTTCATCATCTACATTATTCTCTTTACCTTTTATATGCTTTATATCAAAATCATATTCACTGATGAAGTCTAACCATCTTCTTTGCCTCACATTCAGAGTTGGTTGATCAAACAAATATTTTAGACCATTATGGTCTTTCCTCAATTCAAATATTTTCCCCATAAGGTAGTACCTCCAAATCTTCAAGGCATGCACTATGGATGCCAATTCCAAATCATGAGTTGCATAGTGTCTTTCATTCTCCTTCAACTTCCTTGATTCCTAGCAGACAACATACCCATTCTGACTAAGGACTCCACCAAGTCCCTCATTACATGCATCAGTTCATACAATGAAATCTCTATTTGGATCTGCAATTCTCAATATTGGAGTGCTTTCTATTAAATGCTTCAAATGTTGGAAACCTATTTCACAATCCTTTGTCCATTCAAACTTCACATCCTTCTTCTGTAAAGAAGTGATTGGATGTGAAATTCTTAAGAATCCCTCAATGAATCTTCTGTAGTAACCTGGAAGACCCATGAATGATCTCATCTCTGAGACATTTCTTGGTGTTTTCCATCCTTCAATGGTTTTTATCTTTTCCGTATCTACTTCCATCCCCTCCTGGTAGATAATATGGCCCAAGTAATAGATTTTCTTCTGGTAAAATGAGCACTTGCTCAACTTGGCATACAACTAATGTTCTCTTAAAACCTGTAACACCATTCTTAAGTGTTGTTCATGTTATTCTTGCAACTTAAAATAAATCATAATGCCATCCAAGAAGACAATGACAAACTTATCCAAGTAATTCCTGAATACATCATTCATGAGACATGTGAAGACAATCGATGCATTTGTTAACCCAAATGGAACCACTATGAACTCATAATGGTCATAGCTTGTTCTGAAAGCAGTCTTGATGATGTCTTCCTCTTTAATTCTTACCTATTGATATCCTAACCTGAGATCAATCTTGGAAAATATTTTTGCATATTTCAGCTGATCAAAAAGGTCATCTCTCCTAGGAAAAGGATACTTGTTCTTCACAGTGTTATAACTCTGTAATTTCCAGAGGTTGTAGAAGAAAATAAAAAGGTAACTACCAAACCACTTTGGACGTTGGGATCTAGCCCTGCTAGCTTCAAAGAGGGATCTCTCTATAGGATTTAGATTTTTTTGAGTTTTAAATGTTAGTCTAGTTAGGATAGTAGACGATTTTGTTTGTTTGTTTGAAATAGTTGGTTGAAAGAATGAATAAATTTCCATTGGGATATGAGGCCTGTTTTTAAATATGAGGATCAGTTTCAGATTTTTATGAGGTTGTCATCATAGGGAAGGGTAGTAATATTGTTGGATCTAATTATATTAAATGAAATGAATAAGAGGGAAAAGAGGGGAAAGTCCACTAAGAAGAGGAGCAGTTAAGAATTCCTTCACTCAGTTTCAGATGAACAACATGAAGATCATTAAAAAACTAGATACAGAGTATAATGAAATAAATTATGTTCTTTAGACTTTCTTTTAATGATTAGAATTTAGAAAAACATGCAATGATCACAGAGAATGAAAATACATTTGACAAAGAAGGATAGCACATCACCAACAGTCTGACACAAGAATCATGTGAATAAGCCTCTTTTATTAGTGGTCGATCCGTTGAGAAATTACACAATAGCTCCTGGTTACAAAAATCAACCCATAATACTTCGAAGAGAGAAGTATTTATAAAACTATTTACATCATATCCTGTCATAAATGACCAGGATATTATGGAGGAATATCTAACTAACTAGATCTTTAAAATACAAATAATAGGGATTTGTTAATTTGCTCAGATCCCTTGTGTTGATTTGGTGGAAGTGGTTGGTGACTCATCTCTTTGACTTTGGTTGGCTTCTCCATGTTGAATAGAATGCCAAAATTGTCTCTACTCAAGTAGTGCACATAGATATGCCCACCTCTTTTTGCCTAGGATGGAAATCTTGAGTAATTTCTTGTATATTTCAGCCATTTATGTATACTTGGCAAAGGTAGGCTTAGTGATGAAGATATTCTTAATCTCATGCTGAATACTCAAGTCTAACTGTAGTGTTTCTAGGAAATATTTATCAGTAATGCTTCCCTTTATCCTTGCAAAATTTGAACTTTCCTTTTCCACTGTGCTCATTTTCTACTGTAATCAGACAGAGTGATCAATTTGTCATTAAGTACTAACAATCCAGGAAGCCCTTTCTTGTGTAACACCTCAAACTTACAGAAACATATTTGCACACCTATTTCCATCATTGGAGCTTTTTCTTCTAGTTGTAACATCAATCCTTTCTTCATCATGGCCTTCTTGATCTCAAGGATGGTCTTTGTTCTATCCTCAATTTCTAGTTCTTATAACTCCTTCTTGTTTTTGGAGTTTAGAAATTTGATGAGTTTAGTGGGATCTGTAGGTCTTTCTTCTAAATCTTCCTTGATGATCTCAGTTTCTCCTCTGGATTTTTGTACTAACTCATGTTGTTCAAATATGATATGTATGGATGGCCATATTTTTGACATTGAGTTGTTGATATCCATTCAAATATTTTCCTTAGCTTGGGATAAGGTTTTTGCCATTGCAGTCTCTTTCTCTAATTGTTGTAATTGTTGACTAATCCTTTGAGACTTATCCATCTCTTCTTGGTGACTTGCCTCGAACAATGAATTCAACTCCTACAAGTTCTTTACCTCTTACTACAATTTTATGATCTCTTCCCCTTGGATGGACATGTCTTCCATGGATTTTACAAGTTTGCCAGATGCATCTGAAGCTTGTACTAGGATTGCTAATGGAATTTCTTTTGATGTGGATGTTTCTGTTGTTCTCATTCCTGTCAGAGGGACTGGCTCCAGTGGGATCATGGCCATTTGCACGTTTTGTTCCTTTTCCTTTATCAATTTATCCATTTATGCTTCCATTTCTCTTATTTGTGCATTATTCTCCATGATTAGCTTCAACATTTCTTCTTTGTGACCTTCAGTATCAACCACTTCCTTGGCCTGTGAATCTTCTATAGTTGGAAGCTTTAGCTGCTTTCTCAGAGAAGTTATATTAACATTCTTCTTTTTTAACAATTACTCTATTCCCTTGACATTTGTTAGCTAATACCCAATCTCCAACACCAATTCTTCTAATGATTTTATTTTTTTGTCCTTGGCCAAAGAAGATATCTTCTCCAGGTTTAATTGGGATTGAATATTGTTTAGGGATACCTGAAAATTTGAAGCAGTCATTGAGGTATTTGTCAAGGTTTAGAATATCATCTCTCCTGTCTGTATATGCATAACCATCTGGTCCACTGGATGGACATCCTTTACATCAAACTCAAAGGAAGTCTTCTTATAGTATGCAGTTGTTTTAGGATGGGGAACTTGTGCTTGCAAGAATTACATTTGCATTCTTCCTCTTTCTTTGTCAAACGATGACAACATTCTGTCTTGAGAAATGGAGGTCTTCTTCCAAAACTAAGCATAGGTGTTGTTGTTGAGGAGCTCTTTTCTTTGCTTGATATTTTTATACTTGTCAAAAATGTTTGATTCTGTTTGCCCATGAGTTTCTTCAGCTATCAGAGTAGTGTCTTGGTGTCTTTGGGATGATGGTGATGATGTAGACACTATAAATTGACTGTCTACGTAGGCTGAAGAGTGGGGTCCCTCCAAAACTATGATGGACTTCATTTCTCCTTCCTTGAGAAAATTTGGTGCATGACTAGTATTATCCCTCTTTCTTTAAACTTGAAAGTCCTCGGCTGATACCTCTGTGGATGAAGGATAAACCTCCTTTCTTTCTCTCTTCTCTATTTTCTTTTGAGGTGTGTTAGTAAGTGAAGCAGTGACAGAGGAAAGTTGTTCTTATGTTTCTAGTAATGTGTTCTCCTTCCATTATGTTTGGTTCATATATGTCTCCACCTTTGGATTTTGTGTGTGAGCATAAAGAGTACTTCTTTTTTTTTACTCTGAGTTAAGAGATGACACCAAATGGGTCATATCCCAAGTGGAACTCAGAGTAAACCTCATTTGATTCAAGAGGTTATATGCTTCTTCTCTTGGTAATATGCTATTGCAGATGAAAGGGCTTATCTGAGTCTTAATCCTAAGATGGGACTTCTTCTTTGTTGCAACAAAGTGAATTTCATCTGAATTCACCATCTGCCTTATGTATTCTAGTGCAAAAATCCTCACAGGGAGGTATTTCGACAATCTGTAAGGTGGAAACTCACACCCATACACTCTTATCTCTATGTGGTTTTGGTATAAGTACCAATCCATTGTCTTAGCCATATCAGAAAGGTGCAGGATTCTCTGACTTTCTTTATTGATCCTTAGTTGTGTGTTGTTGTTCCACATGCATACAACTGGGTGAATGAACTGATCTATGTAGTATTTGAAGTTGTACTCTATTGAATTTTTCCTCACCAATGAGGTCCATGAAGTCACTATATGTGAGCTTCCTTCCTTGTTTAATTCTTGAAGTGCATAGGGAAACTTGTCTGACTGGAAAAAAAAAAAAACATATAAAACATAATTGAGCAATATCTAAACATTCCTTCAGTTGGAAACCTGAATAGATGATCATGAATGTTATCAGACAGAAATTGACTGAACTTAAATTTAAGTGAAACTCTTTCTTCTGTGGAAAAAATGGATAGAAAACCTAGGATAGGCTCATATACCCATTCATCTGAGTAATAACCTAAAAAGTAATAAAGAATGGAAATGATCTGGTTGGATTTGATAGTGAATATGGAGGATGAGTAAGGTGGATTTTTCTTGGGTAATTGAGCATCCTCAGGAAGAAAAATCTCAAAAATTTGGGCTCTTTGGGGGAAGATGAGCTTCTACTATAGGTCATTTAGGGATTCAATGGAAAATGGGATCGCAGAGTCATTTCTTGATATTTGCGGCATCTGGTCAATGGCTTCAAAGGTGACTGTGAATAGGGTTTCGCTAGAGGAGGAAACAATGGCCCTTTGGCTAGGCAAATATCCCACTTAGCATATGAGGGAGAATCCAGGAAAATGGTGAGTTTCGGGGAACATATACAGAGGTAAATTAGACTCCCAGAGTCCAATTTCATCACTCTAGTCCAAAAATATGTCTTTTATCCAAGAGTTCAATTCAAAGAAGTCAAATTTGCACCTCGATTCTGTGATTTCAAAGTCTTTATCCACTAGAGGTATGTGGTCCAGGTCGACAGGAGGGGGAAGTATCAGGTTCTCGGATGTATCAACAAATTTGGCCTTGGGGGGCATGATTGAAAGAGCTTAAGGTAAATTAATGGAAGAATTGTAATTACCTGGGGAAAATACGCCTGTTGATGGTGAAACGTTGTGGCAGTTAGCTTGACATATTGTTTCGACGTAGTGTCCACGATGTCTATATCAGTAAATAGCGTTACAAGATGATGAAATAAGGTTTAAAAAATGTGTAGTAGGTGTTTGTTATGGCGTGGGTTGATGGCGAGGCGATTAAACTCCATGGGGATTTCTTTAATTGGGCAACGGGTATCTAGGATGGGACAGATGGTGGGTAGAAATAGGTTACGGTGGTAGAGAGAGGTGAGTGGTATTGGGTGGTGGTTTGCATAGATTTCGGAGGGGGTGGTAGGTGGTAAGTGGAAATAGGGGGGGTCTGAAATGTTGTGGATGTGCCACGTTAAGTGGGACTGACGCGGGGGGAAACCACTTTTCATCCCCCCCCCCCCCCCCCCCCACCATTAAAGGAAGAAAGGTCGGGGGGGTTCAAAAATCATTGAGGAGCATTGATCTATGAGGTGATGGGTGTCATCGATGTAGATCTGTGTGAGAGTTAAACACTACAATACAAAACATATTGTCCATTAGAAAACCTAGGATAAAATAATTCCCTAGGTAGTGCTAAGATTACTTTTTCCACTTTACACCATAGCTTTATTTTGCTAAGCTACAATAATCAAATTTAATTAAATAAGGGGTGTTTTGACACCCCCTTTCAATTTTTCTTGAAACCAAAATCACTAACCTATCTACTAACCTAGGTATCTAACATATTAATCCAACATAGACTCTCGGATTAATTATTACCCTAACCTAACTAATTTGTCCAAGATTAAACAGTTTGACCAAACTTATTCTCTAGCCTATCAACATAGATTTAAAGAGTTTGATCATGATTATATAGTATGATTCAAACTAAATTTATTTTTGATGGGGTTTTATATTTTTCTCTTTTTTTCTATTTTTTCTTTTCTTTTCTTTTCTTTTCATTTTTTCTATTTTTATCCTTTTCTTTTCTTTTTCTTTTTGTAAATCATTTGCAGAATGAAATATTATTTACAAAGTAAAATGACTGGAGGAAGAAATTTCAATCATCAGGTGATACTATGAAATATAGGGTTATAACAGTGGCTCCACTTGGGGATGACACTCTCCTTGTGAGGTTCCAAGAACCAGCTATCAGTTGCCTTGAATCATCTTATCCAATACTTTCTGCATTTTGATTAGTTTTATTGTAAATGTAAATCTAGTGACGACTGATCAAGAGCTTAGGGACTTTTCTTCAGGATTCAACCACTGATAAAAGTCACCCACTCATGACAGAAAAAGTAAGATGGTATTTACAATGAACTGAGTGAGGAAAACTTTCATTCCTAAGAAACATAGTGATTGAGCATTCTTCCATTGACAAGTCCTCCTAGTAGATTTGCTCCATCCATATCCTTGATAAAAAATGCATTACTTCCTCTGTAAGCATGGATTTTGAATGGACCCTTCCATAAATTTTCAAATTTTCCATGCTTTCCCTTTTCTTCATTCCTTGAGTCCCATTTTAGTACTTTGTCTCTTATCTAGAAGTTGTCATCCTTGGTCCTTCTATCATATATATTCTTGATATTTTTCTGAATGACTTGAGTTTGGTTGTATACCTCTTCTCTGGACTATTGTAGTTGTATAGTCTGATTAATTCTCCTATGGATGTCATTTGGTTCTACCTGTACTTCTTGCAGTAATTTCATGACAGGGACACCTAAAGAAGTGGGAAAAACAACATCCATTCCATAGATCAACTGGTATGGGGACATGTCAATTGACCTCTTTTGTAGTAATTCCATCTTCCCATAGTGCATTTACCAGCTTGTTGTGCCATGACTTTTTGTTGTCTTGCAACAACTTTTTGATGATGTTGACTAGACTCTTGTTTCAAGACTCTGCTAATCCATTCCCCTAAGGGTATTAGGAAGTAGAGTGTCCTAAGGTGATCTGATATTTTCTGCAAAACTGTACCATCTTCTTTGATTTGAATGTTGTTGCATTATCAATGATAATTTTCCTGGGACATCCAAATCTTGAAAGAATGTTAGTTTCCAAAAACTTAATGATCACAACATCAGTGGCTTATATTGTGGGTAAAACTTCAATCCACTTGGTGAAATAATCAGTGGTTGTGAGAATCCATTTGTGTTCTCCTGATGATGGTGGATGTATTTATCCAATCAAATCCAAACCCCATTGTTTAAAAGGATTTTCAACTGAAATTGGTTTCAAGGGTAAAGGATGAATTTTCTTTTTTCCTTCAAATATTTGACATCTATGAGAGGGGGTCAATTTCTTGTGGACATTTCAAAATAAATTTGGTTAGTAGAAACCAACGCTTAGAATTTTGTTGGAAATGGTCTTCCAGTTCAAGTGTCCACCACAATCTCCTTCATGAAATTCCTGCAAAGCTTTATCAACCTCATCTTTCAACAAACAGTTCAGTAGAATCCCTCCAACATATTTCCAACACAAATTTCCATTTAAAATACAATACTTCATAGATTTGAGTTTAAGAAATATAGCTTTAGTTTTGGTTAAACTAGGAGGATATTGTAAATGATGTAAAACAAAAATCAGGTCTACATACATGGAAGAGGTTGAGAAAACTCTTTAACTTGTGGAGTCGCCTGCTCTTCGTGTTCATCCACTGCAGCTAGAAAATTAATATCCAAAGCATGAAAGTTGGACTCAACCATCAATTTAGCTAATCCTTGACCCTTGATGAACTTGGTTGGTTTGATCTCAATATCATGTTCAAGGATAACAAAAATCCATTTACCCCTTTTTCCATCAAGACTATCTTGGGTCAGAATATTCTTTACCACAAAATTTGGGAAATAAACAATAATGTGTGAGTGGAGAATATATACTCTGAAATATTTGATTTCTTTCACCAAAGAAAAATCTTACTTTTCCATGATGTTATAATTCAATGCAGCATCCCTCAAGGATTTACTGAAAAGAGCAATAGGTTGTTCATAGCTTTCACTGTTCTTCTGCAAAAGAATTGTTGCAATAGTATGCTAAAAGGCAAAAGAGAATAGGAGGAAATATTTTGTGTAATAAGGGCTGATAATCACAGGGGCTTGTGTTAAGGCTTGTTTCATCTGATCAAAGGAATGTTTTGCTTCTACAGTCCATTTTATTGTTGTGTATTTTTCAACATATTTTCTATATTTCTGATAAGTTCTGCCAAGTTAGGGATAAATCTTCTTAGAAAGTTTATTTTTCCAATGAAAGACTATAATTATTTTATGTTTATGGGATGATCTATTTTTTGAATGGATTCAATTCTGCTAGGAACAATTTTAATTCCATCTTTTGATATGATATGTCCAAGCATTTTACCATATTCTATACCAAGCAATGTTTTCTTTGGATTAAGTGAAATTCCAAATCTCCTGCATTTTTCGAAAACTCTTCTAAGGTGGAGTAAGTGTTCTTCATCTGTTTTTGAAAGAACAATGATATTGTCCAAGTATATAACAATGAATCTTCCAAGTTCATCCACAAAACAAATATCCATTGCTCTCTGAAATGTATCCCCAACATTCATTAAACCAAAAGGCATTTTCACATACATGAAAGCGCCCCAAGGTGTAGTAAATGTTGTTTTCTCCTGATCATCAGGGTGGACTAAAACTTGGTTGTAACCAGAAAAACCATCTAACAGAGAAATTCTACTGGACCCAACTACCTTCTGCAAAATATGATCCATTTTGGGAAAGGGATAGTTATCTTTGAGAGAGACTTTATTAAGGTTTTTGAAATCAATACACAACCTAATTTCTCCACTCTTCTTCCTAGTTGGAACTAAATTGAACACCCATTTAGAAAATCTTGATGGGACAATGACTTTAGCATCATACATCTTTTTTATTTCCTTTTCAATCAGAGGCATCAACTTTGGGTTAATTCTCCTAAGTTTTTGTTTTAAAGTATGGGAATTTTATGTTGTATAATGATAGTATCATAAGATTTTAGATCTTCATAGCTCCATGTAAAAACATCTATAAATTCTTTGAACAAATCTATGTATTTATGTTTTTGAGCAGGAGGTAAATATTTTGACAGTTCAATCATCTTTGGTTCTTTTTCACTTCCTATGTTACAGTCATCAACTTCCTTTCCAGTAGGTTCGATTTCAGGTTTTTTAGCCACGTCATCAAAATCAAACAACTCTTCCAAAGGGACTAATCCTCTAGGACAAAATATCATCTTTCAATTACAAAATGTCAAGATCTTCTTGTTTTTTATTTATTTCTCCTAAATCTATCTTATTTACATTTTCTCTTTCATCATCACTATCAACATCTATATTGGCACATTCAAACTCATTCTTTTATTGCAAAAAAATTTCAATTTGTTCATTATTTCCAAAAACTTGCCAATACCTGATATTGTCTGGAACAACAGGTCTGCACTTCACTTCAACTATATACTGGCGATTAGGATGAAATGGTATCTTACAAGTAGCTATTGAGGTAGCAAGACCATCAGCAAGAATGTTTTGGTCTCTGGGAATGGCTTGCAAATCATATTCAGTAAAGCACTACAGGAAATCTAGAACAACATTTATGTAGGCTCCCAATCTTGGGTGTTTAGCAGAGTATTCACCTTTGATCTGTTTTATTATGAGTTCATAATCACCCCTAATTGAAGTTCTCTTAACAATAATCTTTTTTAATAATTGTAAACCTAGAATTAAGGATTCATACTCAGCTATATTGTTAGTACACTGAAAATTCAACTTGTAGGAATGGATTTCTGTATGTCTTGTTTTTGTATTTGAAACCCACACTCCAACTCATGATCCTTCCTTACTAAAAACACCATCAAAGTCTAAACTCCACAGAGGTTCTTTTGGTTCATTGGATTGTATCATCACTTTTTTTTCTTCTTCAGGAGTTGTTTTGTTTTCCTCCAAGTTATAAACCTCATCCTCCAGATTTGCAATTTGTCTTTCCATGTCTCCATCATTGTATAAAATAAAAGAATCAAGGTCTAAATGAACAGAATATAAGGGATAGTTATGTGGTTTATCCTGACTATTGAACATGTATTTCATCAGTGTCTCCCTATATAATCTCCTATGTTGACCAAATAATGGGATGGTGACATAAGATATGTCCAGTTGTAGGGTACCCTGTAATTTGGCTCCCCATGAGCGAGATAGTAACATGCCATATTTAGGAGATATGTCTACAACAACTGTCCATTACCATGCTCTTGGATGGGATTTGAGCTAAGGTAACACACAAATATTTGATAAGATCTATGCATTTTAATTTACTTGAATCAAAAGAATATAAGTCCTTGTAAGGTCTAGTGATATCAAGTCCTAATTTCTCCATAAACGCCTTAGGCATAAGGTTTTGAGAAGCACTAGAGTCTAGCATGGCATTGTGCAAAGTTTTGTCATGAATATTTAAACTAACATAAAAAGGAGGTACAACACCACTTTCATATTTTCCATCAACTTCAGCCCCAAATAATAACTCTGGTTGATCATAAGCAATGTTTACTGTGTATGTACTGATTCCTACCTCTATGTTTAGAGATTTTATCACTTGTTATCTATAAGCATTCTTATTCATTAACTCTGCTAGAGGAATATGTATCTTGAGTTTTGCCAATTCAATTTCCAGGTTGAATGAGGTTTGAGTTTTATTTTTATTAGGGAGATCTGATTTCTCAACAAAATTCCTCTATGAAGTATATTTGGGTTGGTTGGTGGAGGGAACATCGATTTGAGATATGTTTTATACATAATCAGATGTTCTTTTGGTTGAGACTTGTGAGTTTTTCTTTGGGGGAATATCAGGAAATTTCTTGGCAAGTGTGTATGTCGTATTTCTAAAGTAAGAATCTTTCTTGGTTGGATTATCATTGGACTTCTTACTTCTCAGGTTATACTACCTATGAACTTCCATAATTGCATTTTCAAAAGTTTGTTGTTTTGATTCTTCCTCATCAACTTCAGTCTGTGAAAGAAGGAAAAGATCATGTTCTTCTTGGGTAAGAAAAATAACATCATTATCAATTATTCCCATTATATTAATGTGAACATCATCAAGTCCCTCAATTGTTTCTTCCCCTTGATCAACATAATTTTCTTGGAAAGGAGGTCTAATCTGTTGATCTGGGCCTCTTTGTTCTCATGGTTCTCTAGGTTCTCTTTATCTTATTTTTATCCAACTGGATATCAGTGGCCACCCACCTTTTCCAAATGGCTCAAAACAGTTTTTTGGCCATTTTGGCCATTTACTATTTTTAGCAGGTTTTAATTTTCGGGGCCATTTTGAGGGTCCAAATGAAGGTTTTTCAATATATAGGTTCTCAATGATATCCAAATGCATAATTGAGCCCCAAAATGAATCTCCTCGACAATACCTTTCCAACGAGCTATCACACGCCTAAAACGGAGATCGTATGCAAAAGTTACGACCCCGGGAAGTTGATGTACTCACTTACCCAAACGGGGCCCACATGACTTTTGGTGCTTCATCTCCTAGGGTTAGGTTTTTGGATGTCTAGGAATTTTTGCATTCCTGTTTATTGTAAAAGGGCCTTTAGAGCCTCATTGTATCTCATCTTCTTGCAAATGTGAGTAGCCGTCACATCTCTTCTCAGAGATAAGCTGCCACCATTCTAACGAGTCTTTCACTCTGTATTTTTACAGTCTCTGTACATTTCTATGATTAATAGAAATCATGTATTACTGTATATCTGTGTTTATGGTTGCATCTCTGATACATTTTTGTTATATTATTGAATATCTTCAATATCTCTGTGCATTTCCTTATTATATCTCCACTCTCATTTTGTGTCGAAAATAATCTGGATCAGTGGTATCAGAGCAGGCTGCTCTTGATCGTTTTTCAGTGCATGTCCCCGACAAGGTCTGAGTATAGCAAGTTGGGTCTCGAGCTTGTCTCTCTCAAGGACAATCACTCTCCCACACCCAAGAAACCCTCAATGGTGGAAGAAAAGAAAAACGATGGAGCAGACGATCCTATCAGCCTGTTGCTTAAGCAAGCTCTCACGCGACAGAGGGACGAAATGATGGAGAATTTTTCCCACATCCTTCAATGCCTGCCGATAGCATCAGGCGCATCTTCATGAAGCGACCACTTTGGAGGCACCTCGCCTTTCAAGGTACATGTTAATTTTGATATTCCCGTATTTGAAGGTCAAATAGATGCAGATGCCCTAGATAAATGGTTAAATATGCTAGAAGGTTATTTCTATGTTCATAATTTTTCAGATAAGGAAAAGATCACCTTCGCACTCCTTAAGGATCTCCCCCATGTCAAACATTGGTGGGAAACTTACTGGGAGCAGAGTTCCACAGAGGATTCTGGAATATATGGGGTCGAGCCCACTTGGGAATTTTTTGTGGATGTGGTAAAGGAATAGTACTACCCTGTTGGCAACTATGAGGACCAGTACATGAGATGGACCACACTACGGCAAGAGAAGGGCCAATCAGTTCTGGAGTTCACCAATAGATTCCATACCTTACGCACCAAGCTAGGTATCAAAGACTCTGAACGACATTTGGTTCTGAAATACCGTGGGGCTCTACATAGATACATCCAAACTGAAATGGATTTTCTGGACATCTCATCACTCGGTGCTACCTATCGATATGCTGTTAAAATCGAGCAGAAATTTAAGCACCAGAACAAACGGGAGTTTGGGTCTGCAAATCCACAACAACCAAAGTATGACAACCCTAGCAAATAGTCTCTCGAAAACCAGTCCAAACCACAGGAAAAGAAGGGTCATGGGAAGATAAAGAAGGACACCGAAAAATGGTGCGATTTCCACAAAAGCCCCTGGCACAACACCGACGAATGTCGCTCAAAACAGTCATTGGTGGCCGAGATCAAAGACAAGGAGCTGAACCCTGATTCAGAATCTGATTCTGAAAATACTGGTAAAAGACAGATCATCGATGCATACCCCACTGCTATTGTCGCGACTGCAACAATTCAACCAGAAGAACCAACAGATCCAGAAGAGGGGGAGCGCCTTTTTCATTCACAGATGTGGGTGAAGGGTACCCCATTACATTTTATTGTTGATAGCGGAAGCTAGAAGAACCTCATCTCAGCAGAGGTCGTCAAACAGTTGGGATCGTCGACAACACCACACCCGCAACCATACAGCATTGGGTGGCTCCGCCAAGGACGAGATCTTCGTGTCAGCCAGCAGTGTCGATTGTCATATGGAATCCAACCCTTCAAGGATGAGGTATTATGTGATGTTTCCCCAATAGATGTATGTGATGTTCTCTTGGGCCAGCCATATATGTGGAAACACCATGCTATCTATGAGTCTCAACCTCGTAGTGTCATTATTACTCTGGGGGGTCATCTCTACAGGATACCATAGGTAGTTCCAACTACTGCCCCACCTAAACAGTGTCGCAAGGTAGTATCTCATACTACAAAATTCATCTTCTCCACAATCTATTTAAAGGGTGAACAGAAGGATACTGCAGCCACCACAGCTTCGACCAAAGCACCTTCTATCCAACAGAAGTAGGTCGACAAGGTTGCAACAAAGCATGAAGATTCCTTCTGCACACAGTCATCTAAAATAACCAGACTGTTTAAAAAAGTCCAAACCTTCCAGCCACGGGTTCATGACAGATTTCCACAAACTAAGCAGCATGACTTCTCCAGCAAGACAAGCAGCTCACTAAGATGCAGATTCAACAAATGCTTTTCCCTCTCCCCCGGGAAATCAACGCAATGGAGACCATTTATTCCTAAGGAGGGAGGATTGATCCAGGTGGATATCGGTGGCCACCCACCTTTTCCAAATGGCTCAAAACAATTTTCTGGCCATTTTGGCAATTTACTATTTTTAGCAGGTTTTAACTTCCGGGGCCATTTTGAGGGTCCAAA
>ML793471.1:125038-159821 GCA_009831015.1 Picea engelmannii | reverse complement strand
AATGAGTCATATTTACATCAAACACTATTGGGTCCATTACCCAAAACTTTGTGCTATGGGTCTTTCTTCAAGAGTTGACATCAATGACAACCAACCTTAATCAACAAAAAGTTCAACAGATTGTTGGATGTTTTCTTTGTGAAAAGCTTGATCAAAGTCTGATGCTAGATCTTGTAACTTCTCAAAGTTTTGTAGGATTTGTTGATCAAGATCTGATACAAGAGAGTGTCTTTAAGGTGTACTAGGTGTTATGGGATAAATCGGTAGGTGCAGACACTAACTGATCTCCCTAGATCCACCTAGATCTAGAACAAAACACACTAGAACATGACACTTTCCTTAAGTTTTAGATATTGAATTTACTAACTAAAGAGGGATAGGTGACATACTGTTTAAACATCGCTTCCTCTCGTCATTGCCATCCTAGCTCCATTCCAATGCTCATACAATGATGAACCTGCAAAAGAATGCAACCAACCAAAGTGATAGTAATAACATAAACTCAATATAAACCAATGTATGTGATCAAGGAATCATACAATAAAACACAACAAGATTTATAGGAAAGAATCATATTACTGTATCATATTAAATGTGAAAGAGAGATTACAACCATGGCCTTGATGTCATAAGGTCCCTTCCAACTATTCTTCATTCCCCACACACTTCCATTCCAAGAATTCTGAGAGCATAGATCTGATAATATTCACAATCTATCTTGACAAAACGGATCATCTAGCCTAGCTAACAATCTCCAAAGCTCAATCCAATCCAAGATCCAAAATCAAAATCTAACTTTCTCCATGAGAGCTCCTCTCCTTTTATAAGTTGAATAGGATAAGGTGAGGAGGTTAGGATGATCCCACTAAATCATGAAAGCGAGTAAGATCCAAACCATTTGAATGCCACCTCACCATGGAAGTTTCTCCTTCTAGAAGCATTGAGAAGATGCTCGTTTTTCCCATGTATGAGAATTTTCGCACCTTGCCTATATAGAAACCTACGAACACTTCGCGACCTAGCTATGGTGCAGCCTGTGAAAATAAGGCATTTTCACACCCTGCCTATATAGAAACCTATGAACATCCTCTTTAATAGGGTTTTTACAAAGGAGAATGCAACTTCTTTTCTCAGGAAAAGTTCTTCTCCCTTCTTTCTTTAGGAACTCAGACCACTCACCCCTCTGAAGGAAACAAATAGGTTTACATCATTAACAGTCATAGGGATGATGAAAATAATGTGTAACACTAGGTTGGAGGATAGCTTGATCTAAAATTGTCATCCACAAAGCTATCAGATTTGGTTCTGAAAAGGCTATGCTCAAATGGTAGATCAAACTGGATGTCTTGGATTGTGACAAACTTCTCTGGAACCCTAGGAGGAGGACTAATAATCCCTTTACTTTTTGTTGTACTTATTTTTCTAATCATTTTTCAGGATTATCTACTACTTTTACAGGTTATGGATCGGGATGAGATTTGGTGTGAATTATTTTTGAAGCCATGACTTAAAATTTTAAAACCTAATTAACTATTTAAAAAAATTTACAACCTCTGAACATTTATCTCTTAAGATTTGTAGATCTTTAATTGTTCAGAAATAAAGTTTTCTTACTTAGGGAAGATAATTCATAAAATTAGAAAATTTGTTCAGTCCCCAGTATGGTCGCCACTATGTTATCACTTTGTAATTTCCATAGGTTGTAGAAGAAAAGACAGAGGTAACTACCAAACCACTTTGGACGCTGACATCTATCCCTACCAGCTTCAAAGAGGGATCTCTCTATAGGATTTATAATTGTTTGAGTTTTAAAATGTTAGGCTAGTTATGATAGTACAGGGTTTTGTCTGTTTGTTTGAAATAGTTGGCTGAAAGAATGCTTAAATTTCCATTGGGCTATGCGGTCTTTTTTTAAAGATGAGAATCAATTTCAGATTTTTATGAGGATGTCTCCATAGGGAAGGGTAGTAATATTGTTGGATCTATTTAGATTAAATGAAATGAATACGAGGAAAAAGAGGGGAAAGTCCACTAAGTAGAGGAGCAGTTAATAATTTCTTCACTTAGTTTCAAATGAACATATTGAAGATCATTAAAAAACTAGATACAGAGTATAATGAAATAAATTATATTCTTTAGACTTTCTTTTAATGATTAGAATTTAGAAAAACATGCAATGATCATAGAGAATGAAAATACATTTGACAAAGAAGGATAACACATCATCAACAATCTGACACAAGAATCATGTGAATAACCCTCTTTTATAATGGTTGATCCTTTGAGAAATTACACAATAGCTCCTCGGTACAAAAATCAACCCATAATACTTCAAAGAGAGAAGTATTTATAAAAATATTTACATCAGATCTTGTCATAAATGACCAAGATATTATGGAGGAATATCTAACTAACTAGATCTCTAAAATACAAAATATAGGGATTTGTTGATTTTCTCGAATCCCTTATGTTGATTTGGTGGAAGTGGTTTGTGACTCATCTCTTTGACTTTGGATGGCTACTCCATGCTGACTAGAACACCAAAAATGTCTCTACTCAACTAGTCACATAGATATTCCCACCTCTTTTTACCTGGGATGGAAATCTTGAGTAATTTATTGTATATTTCATCCATTTCTGTATACTTGGCAAAGGTAGGCTTAGAGATGAATATATTCTTAATCTCATGCTGAATACTCAAGTCTAACTATAATGTTTCTAGGAAAGATTTACCATTAATGCTTCCCTGTATCCTTGCAAACTTTGAATTGTCCTTTGCTACTGTGCTCATTTTCTTCTTGTAATCAAACAAAGTGATCAATTTGTCATTAAGTACTAACAATCCAAGAAGCTCTTTCTTGTGCAACACCTCAAACTTACTGAAAAATTTATGCACACCTATGTCCATCACTTGAGATTTTTATTCTAGTTGTAACATCAATCCTTTCTTGGTCAGGACCTTCTTCATCTCAAGGATGGTCTCTATTCTATCCCCAATTTCTAGTTCTTCTAACTCCTTCTTGTTTTTGGAGTTTAGAAATGTGTTGAGTTCAGTGGCCTCTATAGGTCTTTCTCCTAACTCTTCCTTGATTCTCTCAAATGCTCCTCTAGATTTTTTTACTAACACATGTTGTTCAAGTATGATCTGTATGGATGGCCATATTTTTTACATTGACTTGTTGATATCCAACCAAATATTTTCCTTAGCTTGGGCTAAGGTTTTTGCCATGAAAGTCTCTTTCCCTAATTGTTGTAACTGTTGACTAAGCCTTTGAGACTTATGCATATTTGCCTGGTGACTGGCTTGTGTTAGATCCCAAAATGAACCCGTCCTTATGGTCACATTTTGTGGTGGATAGCATGGCTATTGGTAGTTTTCTCAAATTGGTTTTGAGTTTTTCTAGCTGCAAGACTTAGGTTTTGATTTTTGTCTTAGAAATAAGATGACCCATAAAGGTCTTCTCTTTAAAATTTTCATAAAATGTTTTCAATAGCTAACGCGTGCTTAAAATATGATGGTTAGCTGGTGAAAGTGGCAACTTTCAATAGCTAAGAAGAATTTCTCACAGGTCATTAGCTGGTGAAAGCGGGGATTTTCAAACATCCAAAGAGCGTTTCTCACGGGGTGCGCACTGGTGAAAGTGGTGACTTTCAACAGCTAAGGAGCATTTCTCACGAGTTGTGTGCTGCTGAAAGTGGTGAGTTTAAACATCTAAGGAGCGTTTCCCATGGGCCGTTGGCTGGAGAAAGTGGGAATCACGTGCGCTTATCCATGTTTCAAAAATCAAATGATATACGATCAACCCACGTCATGCAATCAAGAAGGACGCGCTGGTGAAAGTGGATAATCATGAAAACTCGAGTTGCACGTCCAAATCGGATTATAAATCGGATCTGGTTCAGTAAATCATGCTCCACAATCATGGCGTCAGGAATGGAAAATTTGAATCCATTAACGTAGGTACAAAAGCTGTACTACCTGGCTAACAACATCAAATCGGTTCATCGCTTCCCCAACATGCATAACTCTCAAATGTATGTTGAGTTTCTAATGTTGAAAGACAGAGTCGAGTGCTTTCACCAACGCAAGACCTCGGCCCGAATAACAGTTTGTTGTGTTGTGTGTGCAGAATCGGTTGGGATTTTGGGTTGCAGATGGCGAGGAGACGCAGTGGGTCTTTACTAAGAAAAGAGTTGGACAGTATATCCTTCCTACAGACACATCCAGAAGTGAAGAAACACTTCTCAAACGCAGGTTGTATTGAATTTGTTGAGAGGCTGCAGAATGGTTGTCACCAGTCAATAGCAGAGGCTTTTGCTAAAACATTTGATGGGAATAAGGCTCGTGTTGGGTCCTTGGAGATCATTGTAGATGAAGCTGCCAATGCTGCAGTGACCAGCCTACCAAGATCAGGCCAGAGTTGGTTCAAAAATACTGCCACCAAAAACTTAAATTTCAGAGCTTATTTGAAGGAAGAGTTCAATCATAATGCATGGAAGAAGAGCATGCCAGTTTCCCATTTAGAGGATGAGTGGCGGGATTTGTTTAAGGGCATCCAAATCTACATAAATTCAGAAGGAAGGTATGATAAAATCATGATGTATCATTTCAAGCTCCTAGACCATTTCATAGGTAAAACTCTCCTCAATTTACCTTTTCTCTTACACAAGAGCTTAACTAAGGTCTGTAAAAAGATCAGGGCTCAACCCCTAAGCATGAAGAACACTCTGTGCCACTTTGGCCTTATTAAATTGATCATTCTGGAGGAGATAAAACATAAGGGAAGGAGCTAGCAACATTTTCTATTTTGGGAGGGATTTGAAACTCAAACACAGCCCGTGAATGAACATGGGAAAACTGGTAAGAAGCAGTTGACTCCTCAAAGCAGTTCGAGAAAGAGGAGGTCCCTTCCAGGACCTCCAGAAGATAGAATCTCTAGTGCGAAATCTCACAGGTCAAAGAAAAAGATGAATTTTGAGACTACTACAGAGCAGCCTACAGAGAAGAGAACAAACATATTAAACCTGCCCTACACAGACTCAGAACCAGAGCAAGAAGTTGAGAGCCTTGTCATCAAAAGTCTTGAACATTCAATTGAGTTTGCACATAATTATGAGACCTTTACTCCCACTGAGGAAGGAGAAACGTCAAAGAGAACTAAGTCGAAGAAAACATAGAAAATCAAGCATCTTAAAGAGGTAATCGCTCAGCAGGAGGTCTTAGAACGGGTAATCAAAGAAAGATACAAGAAGTTGTCTAATAACTTTGCAAAAACCAATTCTACATTTGAAAAATTGGCTCGGGAAAGTGTCAAGGAAAAGAAGAGGAAACAGAGAATTACCAAAGACTATAACAGTCTATGGTGGCTAGCAAAGCGCCTTAAAAGAAAAATCAGAAGATTGAAGCAAAAAAAAAAATCCCACCCAGATTTGAAAGTGCTTGCTTAGGTTGTTGTAAACATGCAAGGAGATAAATCAGAGACACATTGAGTTTTTGTTGAATTCGCATTTTTGGAGGTGAAAGTTCATTTTGGGCTCAGGCAGGGCTTTCACCAGTGCACAACGTAATTTTGCGACCAGTTAGCTGGTGAAAGGCAGCACTTTCACCAGCTAACCAGCGAAATATAAAGCGAGTTAGCTGGTGAAAGTAGGAAAAGAATTTTTGGAAGCCAAGGATGGAACAGGTCATTTTTCACAGGTTATAAAGGAGTTCCAGAGTATCAAGGGGACAACAAATTTCTTGCAAAGGACTCGGCATCAGAGGTTCGAGGGAATTTTGGGAACCACATGCTAAACAAATTTCCTCAAGTATCGACTATGAACTTTGAATAAATCCAACTGTCAAGACAAGTGCCTTTCCATGTTTCATAACATCGCATATTCCAGGAGCTGAAGAATACAAATGTCAATTTTTGAAGATTGAAGACAATTCAAATGCTAGTTTAGATATTCAACCTTTATTATCAGGTTGTTTAGTTAGATTTGAATTTCTATTTTTAAATACATATCCATGTTTTTAGGATCTGTAAAACTGATTGTAAAAGGCTATAAATGCATGTTTTTGCTAAGAGACAAGGGTTCAAACTGGGAGATATTTTGTGCCACTGTATAGACTCTTTTTTGCAGAAATAAAGTTCAGTTTCCTTTCGTTTTCAATATCAGAATTGTCCATCTTTCCTTTTCTGTACTTTGTTTCAGTTTATTTTAGTTCATGAAGATTGTCATCTCTTTATTAAGCTCATAGACTTGAAATTAAAGGATTCCTCTCTATCTTGCATTAAGCCCTACATTAAGTTGTATTTGGAAATCAAGAATAGTGTTCTTCATCCTCTCCTTTCATTTACTTGATCTGATTATTGTTTCCTGAAAGAACTGTTTCTTTAGATGTATGAGTTGTATATTACATTGATCATTTGAGACCCCATTGTTCCAAGCATATACACACATTATTTCTAAGTTACCAAGCATCCTTAGCCTACAACCCTAAGGAGTTTCTTGGAGTGATAACAAATTGGCGCCATTGTCGGGGAGAACAAATTCAATCTCTTCTTTCCTGGGATACGACACAGAGTTCATATTTGATGATAGACAAAGATTAGACATTTTTAGTTGGTTGTAATCATCTATCCGGCGACTCCACAAGTTCATCCTGGCTCCTAAGAGGATCAGTGCTAGGGCAAATCCTCAAGAATGACCTGTCACGCCAGTGTCCAATCTAGAACTAATTCTCAAAAAAGGAAAGACAATTCAGGGTCAAACTTCAAAATCAGATACATAAGGTAATCCTCTTTTCAATTCTGGAAAATCTACTACAGAAAAATTTGAGTTCTTTTCATAGAACATTGATGAAAAAACATCTAAGACTTTAGAAAGAAGCCACAGTTATTCTTCCCTTGAGTCTTTCCACTCTCAGCAACAAGAAGATCATTTGAACATTTATACTAGCCTCCTTGCTGTTGAACATCTCCTCCAAGAGATATTTGCTAAAGGTGAAGGAAATTTGGCTGGACAACTTGAAATTTTTTACAGAGCCTCTTATCAGACCTCTTTCCCATTAGAAGATTCACCTCTTTCACATCCCTCCAGTGTTGAAGATTTGAAAAAGAAACTATCATTTTCCCCACCCTTGATAGTTATGGCTGCACCACCTTCTTTGACTAATATGCAACAAATCCTAGCTTCTAGGTATGCACCACTCATATTGCCAAACCCAGTATCAGCCATGCCAATGGGATATCAGAAATATATGCCCAAATTCACACGCAAAGGTGATGTGTCTGCTGAAGAACATATTGAGGATTTTTACAGTTATGATGAAAACCTTAATATTGAAGAAGAATATGTTTGGACATGAGTCTTTGTCCAAAGCCTAGATGGCCATGCTAGGAAATGGTTCAAAGAACTCCCTGCTGGTTCCATAGCTGGAATCGAGCAATTGGATGAGACATTTCTGAAACATTGGGGTGACAGAAGAGATTTTGTCTAATATATCACAGAATTCGGAAACCTGAGGAAACAAAGTAGTGAGTCAGTCTCTGATTTCACTAAAAGATTTAACTGGATGTATGGCAAAATACCAACTGAGATAAAACCATCAGATGCTTCTACCAAGATCACATATTCTGATGCTTTTGACTTAGATTTTTGTTTACTGTTGAGAGAAAGGAGGTAACCAACATTATCTCTCATGCAAGATGCTACCCTTGAGGTGGAATCAAATATTCTAGCCTCCCAGAAGTGGAAAGGATATTCTGATAGGAGAAGACCAAAGAATGAGGCTTCATCTTCATCAAGTGCTGATCCAAAACTTGATAAAATGGCCAAGATGCTAGAATCTCTAACCTCTGAGATATCTAAGCTCAAGATCAAAAATAAACAGCCTATGAAGGGAAGAAGCACTTATGATTCTGTAGGCAGAAATCCGAATCAAAATCCCAACAACTTCAGAAGAAATAATCAGCGAACTCAGATCTTGCAAAGAGAAAATAATCCTACTGAAGATCAGAGGATAAAGGTCCCTCTTCAAAATGTTGTGATGAACGAAGATGATGGTGAAGATCAAGAAGGTGGAGAAGGTAACATTCATTGTGTTGGAGAATAGACAGGGAAATCTTATCTAACACAACACGACTATGAGGAATCTTTGATGACTAAACATACATAAGATAATCTTATTGATGATGTAATTTTCACAACAGAAGATAAGAATAGATATAACCTCCGATCTAAATCTGATACTGCTCAACAAGATGCACTAGCCTCTCCTGAAAAGAGCACAACCCCTGTTAAGCAAAAAGATCAGACATCAGGAAATCAACAAGTAAATCCTTCAAAGGTGAAAGCATCAACTCCTCCCAAGAAGACTGTTTCCCCTGTCAAGCATCAAACTCCAGAAAGTCAGCCTCCTGTTGAACAACAAAGAAATCAGGAAGCCCCTTCAAAATAGGTAAAGGTTTCTGATAAAGCTTCTAATAAAGTTCCATATTCTTTTAATTTTGAGGCTGAAATACAAAAAATTAAAATTCCTATTCCTCTAGTCGAGCTGATGAAAAATGAAATGTTCAAAAGGGATATTCTCAAAACTCTAGATCCCCAATCTGTATCCCTTTCTGTTGATATCCTCAAAATATATGATGATAAGCCAACCATCACTCTGGGCCAAATGATAGAAGACAGAGATGAAAGTTTTCCTCCCTTTTACATCTCTCTAAATATTCATGAGAAAACATTGCATAACTGTTTGTTGGACTCCGGTGCTTCGCACAATTTGATGCCAAAGGTGGTCATGGATGAGCTTGGGCTAGAGATCACCAAGTCTTATCATGACCTTTTCTCTTTTGATTCTCGAAAAGTCAAATGTCTTGGGATGATTAAAGATTTGGTTGTAACCTTAACCCAAGCATCCATGAAGACTATGGTGATGGATATAGTAGTGGCTGACATACCCTCTAAATTTGGATGCCTACTATCAAGATCGTGGATGAAGAGACTAGGTGGCATTCTTCAAATGGATCTCTCCTATGCTACTATCCCTATTTTTGGAGGTGTGAACAGAAGGATATATAGGGAATCTCAGTTGGCATATGTAATCAGTGATGAGAAAAATCCATCCAATCATCCTATCTATTCGGTCGACACAGGTATGGGATCTTGTATTTTGCAAATTGATGATTCATTATCTGATACGTTGCTGCTCAGAAAGCCCACAAATCAGACCATAGTTCAGCCCATAGAAACAACAGAAGACGATCTTTGGACCATGTTCTTTGACGATGCTTGCACTAAAGAATCAACAGGAGCGGGAGTGGTATTGATTTCCCCTTCTAAGAAAACTTCTCATTTGTCCTTTAAACTTGATTTTAAAGTGACTAATAATATTGCTGAGTATGAGGCACTAATTCTAGGGCTGAATGCAGCGAAAGAGAGGAAGATTAAAAAATTGCAGGTGTTTGGAGATGCAGATTTGATTATTCAGCAGGCGAATAAGTCCTTTCAAGCAAAGCATGTCAGGCTGAAAGCATACAGAGACGAAGTGTTGAAGGCAATTCATGATTTTGCATATTTTAAAATTGCATATGTACCTAGATCAATGAATGAATTGGCTGATTCATTAGTTGTGTCTGCTTGTGCATTCATACCCCCTCTGCCTCATAAACTGACTTACGAAATTCAAGTTAAATATAGGCCCTCTCTCCCTGACAATGTAAAATTTTGGAAGGTTTTTGAAGACGATGCTGAACTCACTAGATTTCTTGCAGTGATAGATGAGTTTGTAGATCTACAGATCGATCAGGAGAATGAACATGACAATGAAATTGAGAAGCCAGAATTCAGAAGCAAAATTGCAGCACATGAAATAGTCCAGCTATCCACCAACAAAATTCCTAAAGGTTTGGTCATGTTGGAAAGGTTGTTCGATAATAATGATGTTGTTGTCAAATTGGAAAGTGGGGAAAAAGATTCAGAAGTTTTGCAGTATAATGTGGCTAGTGAGAAAGATCCTAAACATGTCAACTTAGCCTCACATTTGACTGAAAAACAAAGGGCTGATTATGGAGAATTTCTAAAGGAGTTTGTGGACATCTTCGCTTGGCAGTATGATGACTTGAAGACTTTTGACACTGAGGTAATTCAGCATAAGATTCCCTTGAATAAAGACACCAAACCTTTCAGGCAAAATCTTAGATCCTTCAACCCTTTGTTGCTACCTACAATGGAAAGGGAAATTAAAAAACTGTTGGATGCCCGCATCATCATTCCCCTTAGGTATTCAGAATGGATTGCGAATCTCGTATTGGTCAGGAAGAAGAATGGGGAGATCAGACTCTGCGTCGACTTCATAAATTTGAATAAGTGCTCTAGGAAGGACAACTACCCTCTACCTAAAATGGAGAATATTTTGTAGAAGGTGTCAGGATCAAAGGTGATGTCTTTTATTGATGGGTTTTCCGGATACAACCAGATTGTTGTCCATCCGGACGACAAAGAAAAGACTTCTTTTACCACTCCATGGGGTACATTTATGTATGAGAAGATGCCCTTTGGATTGATGAATGTAGGAGCGACATTCCAAAGGGAAATGGAAATTGCTTTCGTTGGAGAGAAAGATAAATTTGTCCTGATATATCTCGATGATATCACCATTTTCTCAAGAAGCCATGAACTTCATTTGCATCACTTAAAAAGGACATTTCTGAAATGTCGAAGGTATGGCATTTCTCTTAATCCAAAGAAATAAATTTTTTCACTTAAGGAAGGGAAATTACTTGGGCATATTGTTTCAGCTGATGGGGTAAAAATTGACCCAAAGAGGGTAGAAGCAATTAAAAATCTGTCTCTTCCTAGATCAAAGAAGGACATTCAGTATTTCCTTGGGACTATAAACTTTGTCAGAAGGTTTATAGTAAATTTTGCTGAACTCACAAAGCATATCAATGCTATGTTAAGAAAGGACTCAGAGGTAAAATGGACTGAAGCAGCTAGACACTCATTCAATTCCATCAAGGAAGCCATCACAACAACCCCTGTTTTGATCAGCCCCGATTTCTCCAAGGTATTTTACATTTTTTCATTTTCTTCAAGTGATACAATCGCAGCAGTACTCTTGCAGAAAAATGTCGATGATCAGGAGCAGTCGGTTTCCTTATTCAGTAAGGTCTTGAGGGATGCAGAGGTAAAGTATGAATTCTTAGAGAAACAAGCATATGCACTTGTCAAGTCATTGAAAGCTTTCAGAGTTTACATTCTTCAGGCAAAGGTAATAGCTTTCGTTCCCTCCAGTTCAGTTAAAGATGTGCTTGTCCAACCTGACATAGATGGAAAAAGGAGTAAGTGGATAGCTAGGTTGATTGAAATCGATGTTGAAATCAAACCAACAAAACTTGTGAAGGGTTAGGGCCTTGCCAAACTTCTGGCAGAGGAAAATTGCAGGCTGCTCGAAATAAATTTGGTGAATATTAATGCAGAAAATGTTCAGTCTTCAGAGGATAAGGAAGGTGAAGAAATGCAGGTCTCATCTCACCTAGCTGATTGTAGATGGTACAGTAACATTATTTATTTTCTACAAACTTTATCAGTCCCATCAGATTTGACAAGAACACAAGGAAGAGCTTTGAAGCTAAAAGCTGTAAATTTCTGCATTAATGGCAACTTATTGTTCTGGAAAAATCCAATAGGTTTATTGTTGAGCTGCATAAACCAAGAAGAAGCAGCTAAGGTCATGATTTAATTCCATAATAGTGAATGCGGGGGACATCACTATTGGAAAAACACTGCACATAAAATCTTCAGATCTGGTTACTACTGGCCATCCTTATTTTCAGATGTGTATGAGTTTGTGAGAACATGTGACAAGTGTCAAAGATTCAAAGGTAAACAACAACTGAAGTCTCTTCCCCTCAAACCTATAGTGGTCACAGGGCCTTTCCAACAGTGGGGCCTGGACTTCATAGGTGAAATTAATCTGCCTTCTAGTGGTCAGCACCGGTGGATCCTGGTTGCCACCAATTACTTTACAAAGTGGATTGAGGCTATTCCCACCCGGAACGCCAATCATACTGTCATCATAAAATTTCTGGAAGAAAACATATTTGCCAGATTTGGCTGCCCTAAGAGAATAGTCATTGATAACGCTGTTGCATTTAAAGATAAACACTTGGTGAAATTATGTGAAGAGATGGGAATTCAGCTGGTACATTCCACAACTTACTATCCACAAGGGAATGGGTTAGCTGAATCATCTAACAAGAGTTTAGTTAGAATTATAAAGAATCTTCTTGAACAAAATGCCAGAGGTTGGGATTCCAAACTGAAGTTTGCTTTGTGGGTTGACAGGGTTACATGTAAGAAATCAATTGGTACATCTCCTTTCAAGTTGGTATATGGTACTGAAGCCATATTTCCTGTCCAACTTGCATTGTCGGTTGCAAAGTTTTTACAAGAAACTGATTCTGAACCAAGTGATTTGACCCGGAGAATTCATAATTTGGTAGAACTACAGCAAGATAGAGAGCAGCTCTTGGAAAAATTAGAATTGCATCAAGAAAGAATCAAGGAGTCTTTCGACAAGAAATTCAAATCAAATGTCTTCAAAACAGGGGATTTAGTCTTAAAATGGGATGCAGCAAGGCAGGAGAAGGGGAAACACGGAAAATTTGAGGCTCTCTGGACAGGTCCTTTCGTCATAACAACAGTGCAGCAGAACAACACCTTTGTTCTCCAAACTCTTTCAGGCGAGGAAGTAGCAGGTGGCCCTTTCAATAGGTGCTTCCTGAAGATCTATTTCTCATAAGGCTTCCTTTGAAGCCCTGTTCTACTTGTACATATTATTTTTCAGTTCTGTTTTCTTTATTTCTGTCATTTCAATAACTCCATGCCCAATGGTACTAGCAAAACTATTGTTCAAATTTCTGTTTTAAATTGTAATAAGGCTACTGAGTGTAGCTAGGTTCTTGGTCACCTCACAGGGAGATTCCCATCCCAGTTGGAGCCAAATGTTAGCTCCCAAAATGAACCCATCCTTATGGTCGCATTTTGTGGTGGATAGCATGGCTATTGGTAGTTTTCTCAAATTGGTTTTGAGTTTTTCTAGCTGCAAGACTTAGGTTTTGATTTTTGTCTTAGAAATAAGATGACCCATAAAGGTCTTCTCTTTAAAATTTTCATAAAATGTTTTCAACAGTTAACGCGTGCTTAAAAGATGATGGTTAGCTGGTGAAAGTGGCAACTTTCAACAGCTAAGGAGCATTTCTCACAGGTCATTAGCTGGTGAAAGCGGGGATTTTCAAACATCCAAAGAGCGTTTCTCACGGGGTGCGCGCTGGTGAAAGTGGTGACTTTCAACAGCTAAGGAGCATTTCTCATGAGTTGTGCGCTGCTGAAAGTGGTGAGTTTCAAAAACTAAGGAGCGTTTCCCACGGGTCGTTGGATGGAGAAAGCGGGAATCACGTGCGCTTATCCATGTTTCAAAAATCAAATGATGATACGATCAACCCACGTCATGCAATCAAGAAGGACGTGCTGGTGAAAGTGGATAATCATGAAAACTCAAGTTGCATGTCCAAATCGGATTATAAATCAGATATGGTTAAGTAAATCATGCTCCACAATCATGGCATCGGGAATGGAAAATTTGAATCCATTAACGCAGGTACAGAAGCTGTACTAGCTGGCTGACAACATAAAATCGGTTCATCGCTTCCCCAACACGCATAACTCTCAAATGTATGCTGAGTTTCTAATGTTGAAAGACAGAGTCGAGTGCTTTCACCAGCGCAAGACCCCGACCAGAATAACAATTTGCTATGTTGTGTGTGCATAATCGGTTGGGATTTTGGGTTGTAGATGGCGAGGAGACGCAGTGGGTCTTTACTAAGAAAAGAGTTGGACAGTCTATCCTTCCTAGAGACACATCCAGAAGTGAAGAAACACTTCTCAAACGCAGGTTGTATTGAATTTGTTGAGAGGCTACATAATGGTTGTCACCAGTCAACATCAGAGGCTTTTGCTAAAACATTCGACGGGAATAAGGCTCGTGTTAGGTCCTTGGAGATCATTGTAGATGAAGTTTCCATTGCTGCAACGACCAACCTACCAAGATCGGGCCAGAGTTGGTTCAAAACTCCTACCACCAAAAACTTAAATTTCATAGATTATTTGAAGGAAGAGTTCAAGCATAATGCATGGAAGAAGAGCATGCCAGTTTCCCATTTAGAGGATGAGTGGCAGGATTTGTTTAAGGGCATCCAACTCTACACAACTTCAGAAGGCAGGTATGATAAAATCATGATGTATCATTTCAAGATCCTAGACCATTTCACAGGTAAAACTCTCCTCAATTTACCTTTTTTCTTACACAAGAGCTTAACTAAGGTCTGTAAAAAGATCAGGGCTCAACCCCTAAGCATGAAGAACACTCTGTGCCACTTTGGCCTTATTAAATTGATCATTCTGGAGGATCTAAAACATAAGGTAAGGAGCTGGCAACATTTCCTATTTTGGGAGGGCTTTGAAACTCAAACACAACCCGTGAATGAACAGGGGAAAGCTGGTAAGAAGCAGTTGACTCCTCAAAGCAGTTTGAGAAAGAGGAGGACCCTTCCAGGACCTCCAGAAGATAGAATCTCTGGTGTGAAATCTCACAGGTCAAAGAAAAAGATGAATTTTGAGACTACTACAGAGCAGCCTATAGAGTAGCCTACAGAGAAGAGAACAAACATATTAAACCTGCCCTACACAGACTCAGAACCAGAGCAAGAAGATGAGAGCCTTGTCATCAAAATTCCTGAACATTCAATTGGGTTTGCACAGAATTATGAGACCTTTACTCCCACTGAGGAAGGAGAAACGTCAAAGAGCACTAAGTCGAAGAAAAAATAGAAAATCAAGCATCTTAAAGAGGTAATCGCTCAGCAGGAGGTCTTAGAACGGGTAATCAAAGAAAGATACAAGAAGTTGTCTGATAACTTTGCAAAAACCAATGCTGCATTTGAAAATTTGGCCCGGGAAAGTGTCAAGGAAAAGAAGAGGAAACAGAGAATTACCAAAGCCTATAACAGTCTATGGTGGCTAGCAAAGCGCCTTAAAAGAAAAATCAGAAGATTGAAGCAAAAGAAAAAATCCCACCCAGATTTGAAAGTGCTTGCTCAGGTTGTTGTAAACATGCAAGGAGATAAATCAGAGACTCATTGAGTTTTTGTTGAATTCGCAATTTTGGAGGTGAAAGTTCATTTTGGGCTCAGGCAGGGCTTTCACCAGCGCACAGCGTAATTTTGTGACTAGTTAGCTGGTGAAAGGCAGCGCTTTCACCAGCTAACCAACAAAATATAAAGTGAGTTAGCTGGTGAAAGAAGGAAAAGCATTTTTGGAAGCCAAGGACGGAACAGGTCATTTTTCACATGTTATAAAGGAGTTCCAGAGTATCAAGGGGATAACAGCTTGCTTGAAAAGGACTTGGCATCAGAGGTTCGAGGGAATTTTTGGAACCACATGATAAACAAATTTCCTCAAGTATCGACTATGAACGTTGAAGAAATCCAACTGTCAATACAGGTGCCTTGCCATGTTTCATAACATCACAGATTCCAGGAGCTGAAGAATACAAATGTCAATTTTTGAAGATTGAAGACAATTCGAATGCTAGTTTAGATATTCAACCTTTATTATCAGGTTGTTTAGTTAGATTTGAATTGCTATTTTTAAGTACAGATCCATGTTTTTAAGATCTGTAAAACTGATTGTAAAAGGCTATAAATGCCTATTTTTGCTAAGAGACAAGGGTTCAAACTGGGAGATATTTTGTGCCACTGTATAGACTCTTTTTTGCAGAAATAAAGTTCAGTTTCCTTTCGTTTTCAATATCAGAATTGTCCATATTTCCTTTTTTGTACTTTGTTTCAGTTTATTTTAGTTCATGAAGACTATCATCTCTTTATTGATCTCATAGACTTGAAATTAAAGGATTCCTCTCTATCTTGCATTAATCCCTACATTAAGTTGTATTTGGCAATCAAGAATAGTGTTCTTCATCCTCTCCTTTCATTTACTTGATCTGATTATTGTTCCCTGAAAGCACTGTTTCTTTATATGTATGAGTTGTCTATTACATTGATCATTTGAGACCCCATTGTTCCAAGCATATACACACATTATTTCTAAGTTACCAAGCATCCTTAGCCTACAACCCTAAGGAGTTTCTTGGAGTGATAACAGCTTGGAACATTAACTTCAACTCCTGCAAGTTCTTTACCTCTTCCTGCAATTTTTTGATCTCTTCCCCTTGGATGGACATGTCTTCCATGGATTTTACAAGTTTTTGAGATGCATCTGAAACTTGTATTGGGATTTCTGATAGAATTTATACTGATGTGGATGCTTTTGTTGTTCTGATTCATGTCAGATGGACTGCCTCTAGAGGGATCATGGCCATATTCACATTCTGTTCCTTTTCCTTTATCAATTTATTCTTCCATTTCTCTTATTTGTGCATTCTACTCCATGATTAGATTCAACATTTATTCTTTGTGACCTTCAGTCTCAGCCATTTATTTGGATTGTGAATCTTTTGTAGCTGGAATCCTTAGCCTATTTCTCAAAGATGTTATATCAGCATTCTTATTTTTTAACAATTCATCTGATGCCTTGACATTTGTTGGTTCATACCCATTCTTCAACACTAATTATTCTAATGATTTGATTTTGTTGTCCTTTGCCAAAGAAGATATCTTCTCCAACTTTAATTGGGATTGAATATTGTTCAGGGATACCTGCAAATTTGAAGCAGTCGTTGAGGTATTTTTCAAGGTTGAGAATATCAGCTATCCTATCTGCCTGTGCATATCCATCCGGTCCACTATATGGACATCCTTTACATCAAACTCGAAGGCAATCTTCTTATAGTATGCATTTGTTTTAGGATGGGGAACTTGTGCTTGCAAAAAATTTGTTTTCATTCTTCCTCTTTTTGTGTCAAAGGCTGACATCATTCTATGTTGAGCAGTGGAGTTCTTCTTCCAGAACTGAGCATAGGTGTTGTTTTTTAGGAGCTCATTTCTTTGCTTGATTTGTTTATACTTGTAAAAAATGTTTGAATCTGTTTTCCCATGAGTTGATTCAACTGTCAGAGTAGTGTATTTGTGTCTTTGGGATGATGGTGATGATGTAGACACTATAAATTGACTGTTTGAGTAAGCTGAAGAGTGGGGTCCCTCCAAAACTACGGTGGACTCCATTTCTCCTTCCTTGAGAAAATTTGTTGCATGACTAGTCTTGGCCCTCTTTATGTAAAATTGGAAGTCCTCGGCTGATACCTCTGTGACTGAAGTAGAAACCTCCTTTCTTTCTCTATTCTCTATTTTCTTTTGAGGTGTGTTAGTATGTGAAGCAGTGACAGGGGCAGGTTGTTCTTTCATTTCTAGTAATGTGTTCTCCTACCACTATGTATGGTTCATATATTTCTCTACCTATGGATTTTATGTGTGAGAATAAGGAGTACTTCTCTATTTGACTTTGATTTCGTAGATGACACCAAATGGGTCATATTCCCGAGTGGAACTCAGAGTAAACCTCATTTGTTTCAAGAGGTTATCTTCTTCTTCTCCTGTTGATCTTCCATTGCATATGAAAGGGCCTATCTGAGTCTTGATCATGAGCTGGGACTTATTCTTTGCTGAAACAAAGTGAATGTCATCTGAATTCACCATACACATTATGTATTTGTTGATCACTCAACACACCCTAAAAATTCTATGTCCATTTCTACTTTTTGGGTACCACTTGATCCTTTGCACTGTTTGTTTTCACTTTAGTATGGAACTGATTCTTGCACTTATCTTTATGTTTCATGTTTGAATTGTTTAAATTCTACTTGAACATGCTACAAAGAATCCTCATAACTTTAAATGGGACTTAACAACTGCTTAAGGAATCGGTAATCTAAAGATTTCCCCAATACACTTAGGAATTTCGCCATCAGTGAAGTTTAAAGGTGACGAAAATCATTTGAGAAGTTTAAAATAGCCGAGAGTCGATCTTCATCGGCACTGGAAAACAAAAGTATTTATTTTTTCGAATGAACTATGGAAGGAATATCTCTGAAGACTGATCCATTCGACTTTGGCAGGAAAACCCAAAAAAGTAAGTGTCACGCGAGGGGGGGGAGTGGTATCACCGACCTCTGATTCCTGAAAAATTTTCAGTGATGGGAGGTAACGAAGATGATAACCCACCAAGAAGCTGCACACCTAAAACTTTCCCCAATCATCGATCCCCGACCTCCACGTCCGGAAATACACGACATGATGGGACATTTTAACCCTTAGATTCATTAGGTATGACACATTTAAAGTGTTAGTTAATTTGCGGATCGCACATTAGTTTCTAATCCATGCACGAATCAAAAGAAACCATTTAAGCTTATTGATATAATGCATCTGCCTCCGCGCCTCCATCATCAACCCGTTAGAATTTATTTGCAGAGAACCGATGATAGTTTATTTTGAATTGCATTTATTACTCATATTAACTGGTTGATACGACATATAGAGTCTCTCCAGTTATATTCTTTCGAAGTCATTATGTATGATCCTATTCTGCACAACACAGATTTCATAACAAACTGAGGAGCAGGGCTAACAATCTGGAGAAGTCATCCAAAGTTCAGTGAGTATTAGACGACTATCTTAGCAAGCATTACAGGTATGTATCTACTTGTGGTTTTTTATTTTTCATTTTATATGTTCACAACCCAACACTGCTATGTACACATGTTTAAAGGTTGTTTTACCTGCAGGAATGATGCCTTCGAAGACACCCTCCACTAGTAAATCCCCAATAGAACTAAAGCCACAAGAACTATAAGTTGGAGAAGGCTCCTCTCCAGTAGTTGCAAGACAATTAGAATTTTCCCCCAAACCAGTGCATGTCATTAAGACAACTACCGAGAAGGCCTTCGGAGACACATAGGAAAACATTGGAGCCAAAACAACATTTCCTCGTTGGGAAGAATTGTTTAAGAAAATCAAGAAGGAAAAACCCCTCGAGTATACCCTGCACAATGATCATGATACAAGGAAGCTCGATGATGATGTCCTCCCAAACATTCGTAGAGCTTATCTGCACATGGTGGCAAGCCGAACATTGGTGTTTCCTTGCATTGAGCTCTTAAAGTGGCTCATTGACCACACTGATGCGCAAATTGTTTTGATCAATGACAATAATGGTGGGTGCGTCAGAGTTTTCTTTCCATCAAAGTTTCAAAGTTACTACAAGATCAGGGAATCGGAAGAAAAGATGAACAATGATTTTGTTTTGATTTTTTATGCATCAAACGATACCAGAAAAATCATGGCGTCTTGGTGGAGGGAAGACAAAAAAATCATAAACCGGAATGTCGAATGGTATCCAATGATCAATATGAGAGAACCATACATATACCTGATGGATCTTCTCTGTAGGTTGGATGGGGAGAAATGATTTTCCCAGTTTTCAGAGGTTTGGATGCCTCTAGCTTATATGACGGCCATTTCAGGCACAGGTTTCAATTGGGGTGCCATCATCTCCAAATAGTTGAGCACCTACATAAGACAAGCCCAGATGCCGAAAGAGGGGGAAACCCCTTCCTTCTACATGGCCTCGTATTTGTTGGACATTATGTACGCTAGGAACATGTTCTCTGGAATGAACCTAAATTGACACTCCTCGAAGCTCCCGGTCCATGTAAACTTCAACATATTATGGGAAAACAGGTACAAAAATCCTATTCTCTCATCTATGACCAGTTTATTGCACACATTTATTTTTTGATGTTCCGAAAAGAGTTCCCTAGGTTGTCAAATGAAGAAAAAAAGGTTATATCAAAAGTGGGTCACTGGTATGTAGATGAGCGCGAAACCTACATCAAGGTTTTCAGAGCCATAGGGGCACCCCATTTGTTATCCGTATATGTTCTCGACCGACTAGTATTAGGGGAAATTTTCTATCAGACCATCCTGCAAGGATACAATGCCACTTTAGTAAAGGACAAGAAGCAGGCTTTCATACTGTATGGGTTTCATATTGGTTTCTACATGGTCAAATATACCGCGCATGATAATAAAGAAGGGCTAAGTCAACTAGAATTTTGGTTCCAAACTGGTCAATTTCGCAAACACGACCCCAAGGGCCTAGTCCTACAACATGCATCACAGGTATCATCCTGTTGGCCTTATGCCCATGATCAATTCGAAGATGAAATTTTCACCAAAAACGCTCAATATTGGAATGAGGTGGTGTCAAAGAGGGTTGATCCTCAAACAACCAGGTTCAAAGCTATGAGTTGGGAAGAGAAAGAGACGTCTTTGGAACAGACAACTCAAGAAATTCTCAGGACCCGGGAAGGAACGGTAGCATCCAAATTGGGCGAAGAAGTAGGCGATCCCTAAGAAGGCATCAAAGTGACAAGAGTTTATCAGGAATCCCTGGTACTAATGAGGGATTTTCTTAAGATTCAAGCTACACCCCTTTCTGTTAAAAAATTTGTTGCAAAAGAAGTGGAAACTTTGTCCCCTTCACATACTTTACCATCTTCTGCAAAAACTTATTCCTCTGCTATGAAAACTAAAACCCCCCCTTCATACTTTCATTCTTCTCCTAATCTACACACATTCAAGTCTCCTTCTCCTTATTGTTCACCAAGAGTTCTAAATCAAATGGTAGTTCTTAACCCCCCTACAAATAGGATGGATTTCATAGTGGTTGCAAGATATGCTCCTCTAGTCTTACCTTAGCCAGTAAATTCTCTACCTCCTGGTGATTATTTGAAATACATGCCCAAGTTGACGGGAGAAGAAGATATAAAAGATGAGGAACATCTTGCTTCTTTCTACATCTCTGCAGATAATCAAAACATTGAAAATGAGGATATGTGGATGAGGGTTTTCATCCAAAGCCTTTTTGGTGAGGCTAGGAAGTGGTTTAGGGGTTTGGTCCCTGGATCCATTACTAGTATTGAAGCATTAGACGAAGCCTTCTTGAGGCACTGGGGGGACAAAAAGGACTTTTTGTACTACATCACTGAATTCATATCCCTAAAAAGGAAAGAAGGAGAGTTTGTCTCTGACTTTTCTAAAAGATTTAACAAAATGTACAACAAGATTCATGATGAGATAAAACCCACTGAAACCTCTGCAAAAATCACTTATGCCAGTGCCTTTGACCCCGAGTTTTTCCTCCTATTGAGAGAAATAAGGTCACCTTCCTTAGTTCATATGCAATATGTTTCCTTGGAGGTAGAATCCAATATAGTGGCATTAGATAAGCTCAAGGGGAAATATGATAGGGATAGGAGAAACAACAGAGCTGAAGCTTCAACTTCCGATTCTTCTATTGTCCATTCTCAAGTAAATGAGTTGACCAAATTAGTAAAATCTCTTTCTACTGAGATTGAGAAGTTAAAATCAGAAGGGAAACAGACATATAGAAATTCTCAAAACAATGAAAATAGAGGTAACTTCAGGAGACCAAATAATACTCCCCAAATCCTTCCCAGAGATCCTAGAAATAGAGAAATAGATAATCAAAGGGTACACGATCCTTTCCAAAAAAAATTGGTTGTTAATGAAGAAGAAGAGGAGGTAGAAGTTGATCCTGAGATTCACTGCTTAGGTGACACATCCCCATCCCCACACTTGACTCAATCCTCTTATGAGAAATCCTTGATGGATATTCAAATTAATGAATTAAGTAAGGGAGAGAAAGAAAAAGAAAATACTATTAGATATAATTTGAGATCTAAAAAGAATGAAGAAAAAACTAATGCCCCCAATCAGCCTTCCCAAAAAGAAGATTATGCCAAGGCTGTGCCAATGAGTAGCAAGGAAAAAGACTCTCAAAGTTCACAAGTTCTGATTAGAAATCCTTCTTCTGAAACCAAAGAGATCTTGAAACCTTCTTCTTCCTTCAATTTTGAGAATGAGATCCAGAAAATAAAGATCCCTGTACCTTTTTTGGAATTAATAAAAAATGAAGAATTAAAAAAATATCTATCCAAAATGTTACAGCCCGAAGCCTCTCCAAATGCCATTGATTCAGTAAATCTACAAGATGAAAAGCCAACAGTGATTTTGGGTCCATTGATAGAAGACAAAGATGATTCATCCCCCCCTTTCTATACGTCATTGAATATTCATGATAAGGTGTTTCATAATTGTTTGATGGATTCAGGGGCATCCCACAATCTCATGCCAAAATCTATTATGGATGAACTTGGGTTAGAAATCACAGAGACTTACCATGAATTATATTCTTTTGACTCCAGAAAAGTGAAGTGTCTTGGAGTCATTAAGGATATGGTGGTGACTTTATTTTAGTTTCCCATGAAAAGTATACTTATGGATATCGTAGTAGCTGATGTTCCCCCCAAGTTTGGAATGCTCTTTTCAAGATCCTGGATAAAAAGACTTGGGGGAACCCTGCATATGGATTTATCATATTCTACTATTCTTGTTTTTGGGGGAGAGCATAGAAGACTTTACAGGGAATCTCAATTGGCTTACATCATTAGTGATGAAGCAAACCCCACAAATCACCCTGTTTTTTCTTTTGATACAGATCTGGGATATAGCATTTTGTAGCTCACTGACGCTCCTGAAGCCCCTCTAGAAATCAGGAAACAATCTATTACCTTTTGTGAAGAGACTCCTCTAACCACTTCTATCTGGAAAATGTTCTTTGATAAAGCCTCTTATAAAGAAGGTGTTGGTGCTGGGGTGGTCTTTGTCTCACTGGCTCAAGAAACTATATCTTTTTCATATAAGCTGGAATTTGAAACTACTAATAATGTGGTAGAGTATGAAGCTCTTGTATTGGGATTGAGGGCTGGTAAGGACATTGGGATAGAAGAACTATCATTATTTGGGGATGCTGAATTAATAGTCCATCAGATTAAAAATATTTATCAAACAAATCACCTTAGACTTAGATCTTACAAAAATTAAGTGTGGGATTTGGTGGACAATTTTTTCTCTGCTTTTAACATATCATTTACTCCTAGAGAAGAGAATACCATGGATGATTCTTTGGATGTATTAGAAAGAAACTTTAGAATTCCTATACCACCCAAAATCAAGTATGATGTAGAAGTCAAGTACAGGGCTTCTATACTAGACAATGTAAAATATTGGAAGGTGTTCGAAGATGATTTAGAACTTAAAATTTTCCTTGATACTGTTGATGAGCTTTCTTCATTACACATTGATCAGGATCACGATTCAGAAATTACTCCTCATGTTGATGTTTTTCTCAATAAAATTGCTAATCATCATATTGTGTAGCTACCTAGCAATCATATTCCAAAAGGACTAGTTCCTTTGGAAAGATTATTTGATGGGAATGATGTGGCAGTGAAAGGGAAGGTATCCACTGATAATGTTGATATATATGAGTGTAATTTGGGCACTGAAAAGAATCTAAAATATGTCAAATTGTCAAGCAGCCTATCGGAAGAGCAGAGGGTAGAATATACTAAGTTTTTGAAGGAATTTGTTTATGTATTCTCTTGGACTTATGAAGATCTTAGAACTTATGACACAAGCATTATAGAGCATAGGATTCCATTAAAAGAAGACACCAAACTCTTTAGGAAAAATTTGAGGCAAATCAATCCTATGTTTTTGCCTATCATGGAGAAAGAGGTAAAAAATATTTTAGATGCAAAAATTATCATTCCTTTGAGGTACTCTGAATGGGTGGCCAATTTGGTCCCAGTAAGGAAAAATAATGGAGAAATCTGACTTTGTGTTGATTTCTGAAATCTGAACAGAATCTCAAAAAAGGATAATTACCCTTTGCCCAAGATGGAGCACATATTACAGAAGGTGACAGGAGCAACCAGGATGTCCATGGTTGATGGTTTTTCCAGGTACAATCAGCTCTCTGTTTTTCCAAAAGATAGAGAGAAGACGACCTTTAACACTCCTTGGGGTACATTTATGTATGCCAAGATGCCCTTTGGTTTGATGAATGCAGGGGCAACTTTTCAGCGAGCTATGGACATAGCATTTATTGGAAAGAAGGATAAGTTTTTTGTTATATATTTATATGACATAACAATGTACTCTTAGTCTTATAAAGAACACTGTGATCACTTAAGAAAGGTCTTCTTGAAATATATAAAAATTGACCTCTCTTTGAATCCGAAAAAATCATTGTTTTCCATGAAGGAAGGAAAATTATTAGGGCATATCGTGTCAGATGAAGTGGTGAGGATTGATTCTAGCAGAGTTGAAGCTATACAAACATTGTCACTTCCTAGATCCAAAAAAGAGGTTAAATATTTTCTGGAAAAAAATGATTTTTTGAGAAGATTTGTGTCAAATTTTGCTGAGTTGGTTAAGTATATCACAACCATGTTGAAGAAGGGTAGTGAAATCAAATGGACTGTTGAGTCTCATGATTATTTTGATCAGATAAAGAAATCCTTGACTAAAGCCCTGGTTCTTGTCAGCCCAAACAACTCCAAGGAATTTTTTATTTTTTCTTTTGCCTCTTTTGATACAGTAGCAATAGTCCTATTGCAGAAGAACGTTGAAGGCTTAGAGCAGCCCATTGCCTTTTTCAGTAGGGCATTGAGAGATGTTGAATTAAAATATGACATCATGGATAATCAAGTCTATGCATTGGTTAAATCTCTTAAGTCCTTCAGATTTTATGTCCTTCATTCAAGAGTTATTGTGTATGTCCCATTAGCTGTTGTAAAAGAAATTCTTATTCAGCCTGATATAGATGGAAAAAGGAGTGAGTGGATTGCTAAATTACTTGAATTTGATTTGGAAATTAAGCCTACCAAATTGGTTAAAGGCCAGGTTTTATCCAAGCTCTTGGTTGAATCAAATTGCTCAACATTGGGGGGTGAATTTCATCCACTCATGTTCAAAAAATTAGCAGGCTAAATTAACTGATAAAGGTTCTCAAATAATCTCTACATTGGCAAATTGTAGCTAGTACAAGGACATTATATTTTTTCTGCAAAATTTACATCCTCCAAGTGGTATGGAAAATAAGAAGGTGAGAGCCTTAAAACTCAAATCAATAAAGTATTTCCTTGTTGATCAAATTTTGTATTGGAAGGATCTATTAGGAGTGCTTTTGAGAAGCCTAAACCCCTAAGAAGCCCAAAAGATTGTCTGATTTTCATGACAGTTTATGTGGGGGGCATCATTATTGGAGAACCACGACATACAAGATCCTCAGGGCTGGGTACTTCTGGCCTAGTTTGTTCACTGATGTTTGTTCTAAGATCAGAGCTTGTGCTAAATGTCACAAGTTCTCTGGAAAGTAGTAGCTTAAGTCTCTTCCATTAAAGCCAATGGCAAATTTAGGACCTTTCCAGCAGTGGGGCCTAGATTTTATTGGGGAAATTCATTACACTTCCAGTGGTCAACATAGATGGATCTTGACTGCTACAGATTACTTTACTAAATGGATTGAAGTTATTCCTACAAGGAATGCTTCCCACAAAGTGATCATTGGTTTCCTCGAAGACATTATGGAAAGGTTTGGGTGTCCTAATAGAATCGCCACTGATAATGTTGCATCTTTCAAGGCTGAACCATTGATTCAATTCTATGAACAATTTGAGATCACTTTAATTCATTCTACCCCTTACTACCCTCAGGGAAACGGGCTTGCAGAATCCTCAAACAAAAGCCTTATAAATATCATTAAAAAGCGTTAGAGGATAACAAAAAGGCATGGGACTCAAAACTCAAATTTTCTCTATGGGATGATAGAGTGATGATAAAAAGGTCCCTCAGACTTTCTCCTTTCCAGCTACTGTATGGAGTTGAGGAAATTTTTCCTTCTCATCTTTCCTTTCACGTGGAAAAATTCTTCCAAGATTACCAAGGGGAGCCCAATCATATGATCAAAAGGATTCAACAGCTGGTTGAAGTGCAGCAGACTCGAGAGAAGCTTGTAGACAAAGCATATGATCATCAGCTAAAGATCAAGCAGGCATTCGACAAGAGAGTGAACAAAGAGGATTTTCAACTAGGCGATCTAGTGCTCAAGTGGGATGCACTGAAGAAATATAAAGGCAAGCATGGTAAATTTGAAGTTTTATGGATTGGTCCTTTCAAAATCTCTGAGGTATTCTCTAATAACACTTTCAAGTTGCAGAATATGGAAAATGAAGATGTTTTTGGTGGCCCTGTCAATGGGTATTTCCTGAAAAAGTACTTTTCTTGAGCCTTGAGTGGCTCTTCATGTCATTGTAAATATCATTTTATTTTTATTTTTGTTTCAATAACTGACCCCATAGCCCTAGGATAAGCCACTAAATCTACTCATTCTTGGCAGCCCACATGGGGCATGCCATCCCCTGTGGAGCCAATGTTATCACACTAAATTGCCTTGGGTTTTTATCTTGTTTTATCCTTTTTTAAACCTTAGATTTTATTTTTTTAAGTTTTTAAGTTTCATCCCTTTAAAGTTTAGGTTTGTTAGGACCCCTTAGATAAATAAAGTGTTGATTCATAACTCATGTTTGATCCTTAAATTGATTTTTGGACTTAGAACCATTTTATTTCATTACTTAAATTTTGGTCCCCTTTATGATCTGTCACTAGGATTGATCCCTCCCACGACTACACCGATGTAACACACCATTCTACTCATTCATGACCTTGTAGGCACGCCTTGATTTCCTTGCTTACCTATCCAATCATATTTTAAATTGGAGCACTGCCCACTCATCAGGAAGTTCCGTAGCGCCTTTCTCGTTCATCATGTTTCCACCATGAGTTATGATTACCACGACTGATGTCATGTTTCTTGTTTTCAGTGCCAGGAGTTGGTTAAAGATACCTTCAAGATCTTGTATTTACGAGCCTTGATAACGGTTTTTGATTTGAAAATTAAAGAATGTTGCGCTGCTCAAACTCATAGTTCTGACCAAGCGACAATAGTGCGACCAAATCTGATGCTGAGGTAGATTCAAGGGACAAAATTTTCGTGAATTCATCCTGAGATTTCGCTGAAGCTTCAAACAGGTGTTTACTCCACAGGTATCCTGTGTTGCCTCCTCTACACATTAATTTTTACAAAGAATTAGCGCTCAGAGTTTGGTTTATCGGGCTTGCACAGTTGTAAGGGACTCATCTTCACAGCATATTCTTGTCTCCTCCCTTTTCAAACCCATGAAATTCATTTTCTTGTATCAAAGTCTTATTACATATACTCACCTTATTTATTGAGGTTGCAAGCATCTAAACTGTCTATCCTCTGCATACACATCACGCTACCCATAGGCAGTGCTTAACCCCTCTGTGTCTCCCCTACTTCCTTTCATATTTGAGTTAAGCATTTTTACCCAGCTACAAAGGGCTAATTACAAATTACCCCATCAGTGTCTAAACTTTCATACCTGTACAAATCTAAGGGTGGGATTCCTACATTCAAAACTTGGATTACTAGCACTAGTCTGTTTTAAAAGGTCAACCTTGTACATTTGAAGCTCAATTTTAAGTCCTCATGGTTATTACTACCCCATAAGCCTTAAGAAACTCTCATTCTAAGCCATGGAGACTCCTCAAATGAAGAAGACATACAAAGGGATCAAGGTGGTTAGAACATAACCTATGGATATGCATCTTTTTGATACAGAGCCCATGGAAAGAGTGGTTTTTCAAAGAGTGGGATGCCTCTCCTTCTGCTAGAATATGCAAAGAGGCCATCCAGAGGTGACAAGACAATTTTCATTACATTTTGATGGTAGGAGAACCAAGGTTGGGGATTTAAAATTTGAGGTGACTGAGGCCTCTATTTCAGTTGCAACAGGAATTCCTATTACAGGTGAAAAGTGGTTTAAAGCCATGGCTTTGAGTTCATCCTATGCCAAAGATCTCCTTAATCCTGAACATCAAGCTAGTGATTTGTCTAAAGGTGTGTCAAGAAATTGATTGATTGAATAGTTTGACAGGATATTGAAGATCATTCAAAGATATTTTACATGTGAAGGGAGGTTTAACACATTATACCAGTACGATATAAGGATTTTGCTACATTTTACTGGTAAAGTTGAAATGAATATTCCCTACTACTTATTAAGGAGCATAGGTAATATGTCAGACATGATTCAATCCAAGTCTAAGGATGTGGATACTAGAATATTCCACTATGGATTGATCATGATGCTAGCCTTTGAGGATTTGGGTAAGAAAGAGATTACATGGGAACATTTTGATGTTGCTTCTCACTTTAAGTTGGATATAACATCTTCTCCTCAATCACAGATTGCAAGTCCTTTATCACCCACCAGTGCTGCTAAAGCAGGGACCAGTAAGAAGAGAAAGAGCAGAGCCCCTATTCAAGTTTCATAGGTCATCAAGCAAGTCATAGGAACAGAGGAGGAAGTTTGTCCTTCCCCACAGAAATATTTTTCACCACCTCCTTCACCAGGGTTATAAGAGGTTATTTCTCCTACCAAAACGACATCCAAGAAAGGGAAGAAGCTACACTTCCCCTCTTCTCCTCCAGCATCCAATACCAAGGGGAAAATACCTTTCAAAAGATCATCAATTCCTAGGGAAGTTGTTGAAAAACAGTCCCTACCAGAAATCCCTGTACAAAAGAAGAAGGGAAAAGGCATTGGAAAGTCTGTGGAAAGAAAAGAAGAAACCCCTGTGAAAAAGAATAAAGATAAAATCAAAGCCACCAAGAAGCCTGATGAGGTAGACAAGGAAATTCCTATGTAGGTGGAAGAGGAAACCGAGAAAAAGCCTGTTGAAACTGTGCATGTCACTACTCCACCTAGCAGTCAGACATTCAAAAGATTAATCATGCAAATTAGGTATGCAAGAAAAGAGGTGGCTCTGTTGAAACCATAAGCCATATCTGACAAGGTGAAAATGAAAGAGCTCATGGATGGCTATAGTCATACCCTTGACCTGGAAAGGTTTGCAGCAAGAAAGGCCCAACCCCTTCATAGGTAGCTCCAAAACCTTTATAGGTAGAATAGAGGTTTTCAATCTCAGAACAAGAAACTCAAGGCAGAGTTGCAGCATTTTCAAGATGAAGTACATCAAAGAAACTTGCAGGTATTGGTTGAAGTTGCTATTGAGAAAGAGACACCAGCAGTCAAGGAGAGCACAACCCCATTGAAAAATCCTGTCATTTCTAAGAAGAAGAAGTCTTTTGTGCCAAATGAAGATCCTCCTTCTACAAGAAAGAGTGTGAGGTTAAGTGTCAGAGTAACAAAATAGTTGATGAAAGGTAAGCCCCATTTTTTAGGATGGTTCCTTTTTGTGAGGGTTAATTGATATTCAAATATTACCTCTACCACCTATACAAGCTTTTAAGTGCTTGATTCTCAGAGTTTTGGGATTTTGTGAAGTGTTAACTCCCTCAACAGTAAAATGTAGACATTTTGTAGTGCCTTGGTGCTACGGAATAGTCCACTTTGGTATTACACTGGTATGCTACTTACAGTGCTAACAAGCCACCTAAATATGATGGGTTTGATACTATGCAAAGTCACTACTTGCTCTGCACATGTTCAAGTTGGAGGTGTTTCTTTTTTTATAGTGCTACCTAAAATTTGTACACAAACGCACAGTGGCGATACCTAAATTCTCTACCTAATATCTAGCAGAGACAAAATTTGCACACAGACGCAACACAATGGTGCTACCTAAATTCACTACCTAATATTTCACAGAGACTAGTGTTTTTACAAGGGATAGGAAGGTTTGGCACTACCTTTTCTACTTGTCTAGTTTTGAAGTGTGCTACCCAGATTTGCTACCCAAAGAAGCTACCAACAGACACCAGGGATCCGGGAGGGCCAAACTAACAAATTTTTGGATAGTTGATGATGGAGAAGATTGTAGAAATTACAACAGTTGGCATCATGAGGACAACCACATGCTTCTAAAATACACATGGAAAATAATGAGTTGCGCGGAAAAAGGGAATCAAGTCAGTTGAATATTGGTTGGATTAGTCACCAACATTTTTCTATTTTATAGCATAGGTTGTTAACCAAGTTGTTAGATGAAACAAATTCTTAGATATTTTCAAGGGAAGGAGGCCAGCTCATACCTCCAGTTGTTGCCTCCATTTTGTTATAAATAGATAGATCAAATTCTTTAGAAGGTTTGGATGGTTGAGCAAGGCTCCTTTAGACTGTAATATTTTGATGAAGTGACTTTGAACTGGCTATGTATTGGATTTAAGACATTTTGGTTAATGGAAATCAACTTCTCTTTCAACTTATTTTCTTCTGATGCTAAATGTTCATGATTTGAAATATTCACTTGAATGGTTGGGGTGATTTTATGGTGGATGTTTGATCATTATATTATCATGATGTTTATTTAGCTTCCTTAGTTTCTGAGTTCAAGAATATCTTGTGTTAAGAAACTTTCTTCCTTAGGATTTTGTAGACCTGATGTTTACAATAGCCCCTACATTCCTCTCATTCAATTATTCCCTCTATTCATACTCACTCCCAATTAATGATTGAAGTTAGCCAAGACCTTGATTGTTGGTGCATGCTAGCCCTGTTTTCTGAGTTGGAAAATTATCATTTCGAGTATTTTTCCATTTGACCCTTCAAAACACTCTTACACTCACATATGAATTGATGGGTACTGGGCTTGCCTTCCATGCAATATGAAGGTGATTCCTAGTGCTAACAAGACCCATGATGCATAGAGAGGAAGTTTAGGAGCCCAATCGAACAAATATACACCACCGACAGCCTAGGAAACAAGCTCACATGGGGTGATCAAAAGATACTAGAGCTAGTAGATGAGGTAGCAGATATATATGTGATCTCATACGATCAAAAGAGGAAGGTTATTATTCAAAGGACTACAAAGAGAAGAAGGATCATATTGGATCACTCCATATTGGTTACTACAGAGGAAAACTTGATCAACACAACAGACACTCGGATGTCTGAACTGCTCGGTGTAGGAAAGGCCCTCTCGAACACCACCTTGGAAAGAGCCAGGAGGGACGAAAAGGAACTACCGACCACCCTAAAGGATCTAGAACACTTGCGCCATTTGGATGAATACTATAAACATGCCACGTAGACTACTGTGTATCGAAAAAGTGAGTTTGGAGGAGTCTACGATGAGTTCAAGAAAGAAAGACACATGTTAACCGCGAACGTAGCTGAGTTTCTAGAAGACACCCTCATGACACTCGAAATGATGGTATGAAAGGGTGCAACAAGTAGTAGAAAGACTCGATTTCATTGAGGTAGTCTAGTAGGGCTGAGAGAAAGAAGAACATGGCATTCAGACAATGGTTAAAAGTAGTCTTAATTGCATGAAGCGATATGCTGAGTACTGGGCTAAAATGTCTTAGGACCCACACCGAGAAATCCAAGAGAAATGGACCAGATGCGAGAAGCACTGGGATAAAATCAATAAAGTGATGAAGGATGTCGGGCTCCCCGAGTTCGACACCCCCGATAATTTCATCGACCTAAGAGACGTGGTCAAGTAGCATGTCAAACAAGATTTGCTATGGAACGAAGGGTCCGCAAAGATAGTCGATGCGAGGCTAGGGCAAGTGCAACAATTCGCAAAACATATGATCAGAGCCTAAACCATGCTATAGCAGTTGAACTCTAGTTTAGTAAAGTACCGAGTGCATGCAATGGACATCAGGGGAATATATGCGGCCCTAATGGAACAACATAGATTTCCATGGGTTGAAACTTGTGAGGAATTGTTTGTTAGCTAGACTGAATACAAGAGAAGTCACCCTTTCCAAGAAGTATCTCGGGATGACTATTAAAGAAGCTATTAGAATATAACGCCACGTGGCGATTTGTTTTTTGTTTAAACTTCACTTAGCCATTAGTTTCAGTTAAAACTTTATATTATAAATAAGGACACCATCCAATGAGTCTAGGGTCGATGGTTTTTGTAATAACTCTTTCTTTTTGGTTGTTAAGAATTATTTTGAGACTGTTGTTATCAGATAAATCAGTAGGTTCAGACACTAATTGATCTCCCTAGATCCACCTAGATCTAGAACAAAACACACCAAAACATGACGCTTTCCTTAAGTTTTAAATATTGAATTTACTAACTAAAGAGGGATGGGTGACATACCATTTAAAGGTCGCTTCCTCTCGCCATTGCCATCCTAGCTCCATTCCAACGCTCATACAATGATGAACCTGTAAAAGAACACAACTGACCAAAGTGATAGAAATAGCATGAACTCAATATAAACCTATGTATGTGATCAAGGAATCATACAATAAAACACAACCATGGGAGTTTCTCCTTCTAGAAGATTCAGGAAAACACTCGTTTTTCCCACATGTAATCATTCTCGCACCCTACCTATAGAGCAACCTGCGAACCTCTCACAACCCAACTATGGTGCAACCTATGAGAATCAGGCATTCTCTCACCCTGCCTATATAGCAACCTGTGAACATCCTCTTTAATAGGGTTTTTACAAAGGAACATGCAACTTCTTTTCTCAGGAAAAGTTCTTCTTCCTTCTCTCTTCAGGAACTCAGGCCACTGACCCCTCTGAAGGAAACATATAGGTTTACATAATTAACGGTCATAGGGATGATGAAAATAATGTGTAACAACTGCTACAAATTGAGAAGTCCTTCTGAACCAAAGACAAGCTACTTTCATCAAATTCATGTGATTGGACTTGGAGAAGAGTTAATTCCTATCCTATTTCATGAATGATGCAGTAATGAGTAAGAGCAATTAATTATGTTGTCAAGTTATCTGGTGAAATGTTTTGATGTTCTTTTCTTTAATGATGAAGATAAATCGTTGTGTTATTATGTGATGAATGGTTATGGTAGATGAATTATTTTGCTTTCCATTATCTTATTACATATGTGCTTTCTTTCTGATAATTAGTTTCTTAGATAGTAATTGGATGCTCACATGGTTGATGTATTAGTATTAGGCCTGTGGTATAGGATCATTGCCTACATGTTTGAGAAGCGGGTTATCCCAAGATCAACCCCTTCCCATATAGTTAAAACTTAATCACGTTAGTTTTCAAGTTGGTTTATACTGGCTTGCATCTCTCATACTATCCCCACCCAAGAGAAAATAGATAAGAGAAAAGTCTTAGCTGAAGGAAGAGCCTTCACAAAGAAAACACAAATCCCATCGATAAATTGGTCGGATCGCAAGATCTGGAGAACCATTCCATTTTTAAACGTTGTGGAGTCTAATTAGGCCCTAGCAGCAGGTTTGGTTCCTATTGTTGAGTCAAGGGATTTAAGGCCCATCAATAGTATTCTAGTGCAAAAATCCTCACAGGGAGGTATTTGGGAAATCTGTAAGGTGGCAGATCACACCCATACACTCTTATCTCTGTGTGGTTTTGGTATAAGTACCAATCCCATGTCTTAGCCAAACCAGAAAGGTGTAGTATTCTATGAATTTATTCATTGATCCTTATCTTTGTGTTATTGTTCATCATGCAAACAACTGAGTGAATGAACTGATCTATGTAGTCTTTGAAGTTGTACTCTATTGATTTTTTCCTCACCAATGAGGTCCATGAAGTAACTGATCGTGATCTTCCTTCCTGGTTTAATTTCTGAAGTGCACAGGAAAATCGTCTGACTAAAAACACAAGAACATATAAACAAGATTTGAAGAATATTTGAACATTCCTTCAATTGGAAACCTAAATAGTTGATCATGAATGTTATCAGCCAGAAATTGACTGAAATTAAATGTAATTGAAACTCTTTCTTCTATGGAAAAAATGGATAGAAAACCCAAGATAGGCACATCTACCCATTCATCTGAGTAATAACCTAACAAGTAATAAATCATGGAAATGATCTAGTTTTCTTTGACAGTCAATATGGAGGATGAGTAAGGTGGATTTTTCTTGGGTAATTGATCATCCTCAGGGAGAAAAATATAAAAAATATGGGCTCTTTGGGGGAAGGTGAGCTTCTGGTGGGCTTCAATGGAAAACAGGATCGTAGACTGATTTCTTGGGATTTGCAGCATATGGTCAATGGCTTCAGAGGTGACTGTGAAAAAGGTTTCACCAAAGGAGGAAACAATGGCCCTTTGGCCCGACAAATAGCATGCTTGGCATCTGAGGGTGAATTTAGGAAAATGGTGAGTTTGGGGGAACATATACAGAGGTAAATTGGACTCCCAGAGTCCAATTTCATCACTATGGTCTAGAAATATGTATTTATCCAAGAGTACAATTCAAAGAAGTCGAATTCGCACCTCAGCTCTATGATTTTAAAGTCTTTATCCATCAGAGGTATGTGGTACAGGTCAATAGGAGGGTGAAGGATCGGGTTCTCGGACGTATCAATAGATTTGGCCTTGGGGGACATGATTGACAGAGCTTAAGGTAAATTAATTGCAGAACTGTAATTACCTAGGGAAAATATGCATGTTGATGGTGAAAGGTTGTGGCAGTTATCTTGACATCTTGTTTCGGCACGGTGTCCATGACATCTGTATCAAAAAATGGTGTTATGGGATGATGAAATGGGGTTTAAACAGTGTGCAGTAGGTGTTCGTTATGGCACAGGGTGATGACAAGGTGATTAACGATCACGTGGAGTGTTTTAATGGGCCAACGGGTATGTAGGATGGGACAGATGGTAGGTAGAAATAGGGTTAGGGTGGCAGAGTGAGGTGAGTGGTATTGGGTGGTGGTTTGGGTATATTTCAAAGGTGGTAAGAAAAAATAGGTGGGGGGGTTATAAATGATGTGGAGGGGACACATTAGGTGGGACCTATGTGGGGGGAAACCACTTTTC
>ML793471.1:61172-121606 GCA_009831015.1 Picea engelmannii | reverse complement strand
TGTCATCTCTTTCAATCCTTGGATGAGGACATTCAAATTCAACATGTCCTACTCCTTCACAATTAAAGCAAAAGAATTGACCTCTATTTTCTTCTTTGAAATCTGAGATGTTGTAATCTTCTTCAACTTCTTCTTCTTCTTTTTCTTCTTCCCTTGCATAAAGGTCTTGTAGCTTGTCCCAAATCTATTTTGTTGATGCACATGATCCCACCTTGGATTTCATTGAATCTGTCAATCCATCTAGGATGGAATCTATTGTCAGTTTGTTGTTCCTTTTTTCTTTCTTCTGAGATGCAGTCTTTGGTTTCTTCAAAGCATTGTATCCTGAAGCAACTGAGAACCAAACATCTACCCCAAGAGATTTCAAGTAAGTTTCCATTCAATTTTTCCAGTATTCAAAATTCCTTCCAGCAAATGGTGGAATCTCATTTGGAATGTTGTCTTCCATTTCTGCATAGGATCTTCCTTCCAGTGGTTAAACTGTACTGAAGGTAACCCACTCTGATACCAATTATTGATACTGAGAGGGGGGTGAATCAGTATCAAGTACAATTTAGAAATATTTTTCAAATTATACTTAAGCCATTCAATTATATCCAATGAGCAATGAACAATAGTATAAGAGTTACACCAATACACCACAATACACCATGCACAATATATGAGAAATAATCAATAGTTTTTGTTCAAGAGAAATAATGACTTCCAAAGGTAGCTACAACTTCCAAATGTAAAGGGAGGGATAAAACTCTAAGAGGAATATACAATCCTCCAATATCAAGAGATATTTGAACTCTCCATCCTTGCCCCTTCCTTCCACCCAATAATATATGAGAGATAATAAAACTTTACATTAAATCATCACCATCAACCAATCATCACATAGAACCTGATAATGCTTCCTGTGACTTCTTCAATTTCTGCAATTCTTCAATTATTGGAGTACTCTGATCCTGTAGATAATATTACTCAATGTATTCTCTGAAACTCCTCCAATTTTCACTCCTTGAATCCTCCCCAAAATGAGGTTATATAAAGAATGGTAGACTTTATTCAATTCTGGTCTATTAAGGAGAGTGAACTTGTACAGAATGCCCTGCGCTCAATAATTAACATCCGATTATGAAACTCACACACAAGAAACTATAGTCCGTAATATTTCCAATGAAATTTGTCCCACTTCATTTGGATTCTCTATGAAGAAGTTATGACTGTTTTACCCGGAACACCTGTTTATTGACTAGCTGCAGGACTGGTCACAAACCCTATCTTCCACAGAGTGTATCTCCATAATTATAGTGAATCAAGAGCTGAACGTTTTACCATAGGTACCTTGATATGTCTTCTCAACACCATAGAGATTTCACCATTTGAATCATTCTAGAAAAAAATTTATAGCAAAAATGGTAAGATGACCTTAAAATAACATACCTTAGAACACATCACCAAAAGACTTCATCCTCCCTTGAAATCCGACCTTCTTTTCTTCTTATTTCCTCTGAAATTCGACTTGTATCAAATGAATGTATAATTATGTTTATTTATACCATTTATGTAACTTCCTTTTAACATTAGGGATGACCTGACACTTTCTTGTTTTGTAATTCTTTTCTTTAATTATCTTCAGGGCCTACATGTACTTCCTTCTTCAATTCACTTTGTCATATTCAAAAATTCATTTCTCCTCAACCATGAGGATCCACGTGACATGCCACATACCACTAGAAACAACATGATATATACTATCCATCCATGGGTGTTGTATATGCATGTGCATTTTCCTTCATGTCCAAATACCTTCATCAATCTTGCGGTCCAAAACCTATGACTAGGGTTGATATCAATGACAACGACCAATCTTCCAGCATAAATTACTCTGACAATTACTACTCTGGGAATTCATTGTATTGTCTTTAAGTTTCCTTCCTCATCTAAGCAAGTAAATTATGTTTTATAACAGTCTAGGACAACATGATGTTGGTCCAACCAATCCATACCAATAAGGAAGTCATAGGAACCTAATGGTATGATGTTCATATCTGCGTTGGCGTTCAATCCATTCATGTTCATTGGACAAGCCTTAACCATATCATGAATATTTCTTTTAGCTCATGTAGCTAGTTGCACCATCCAAGGTTTTCCAAGTTTGTCTATTGGCAAATGAAACCTTTCCACCATCTTAGGATCTAGATAGCTATGACTAGCTCCTGAATCAATTAAAATATCAATGCGATGATTATTTGTCTTACCATCCACTTCAATCATATGTGATTGAAACTCATCTTCCTTGTTTTCCAACACTGCATAGATCTTAGGTACACTTCTATCCATGTCTTCCATTGTTTCAACTTGTTGTGCTCTGTAAACGGTCTTCACTCTTTCACTTATGTGAGGGAAATCCATCTACATATGATCTCCTTTACAACCCCAACATTAAATAGGCGGTTTTCTTGGCCTTTCCCCCAAGGAATATGTGATTCTATATTTTTTAGTAATTGGTTGTTCATGATAGTCATTTTTGAAGAATGGTGGCTTAGTTCCCTTCTTCCTCAATTCCATCTTACTTTTCCTCATCTTCCCAAGATTTCTAGTAAGATGCTTTCCCTTTTTGTTGATAATAAAGGAACTTGTCCCTTCTTATAGTTTCCTCCAATGTTTTGGGATCATCATATTGTATTATGTCACCGATAAATGGTGGCATCCCATTCAAATATATTTGAATCTTAACTTTCTCACCTTTGATGAAAGAAACATATTTCAATAATTCTAAAAACCTTCTTTCATACTCATCTATAGTCATACTCCCAAGCTTGAGTTCAATTAAATCATTCATTTTCTTGTCATAGTACCTCTTAGTCAAGTATTTCCTTTGAAAATGTCTCTTCAATTCTCTCCAAGTCACTTTCTTCTCATCAATGCAATGTACTTATGCATATTGGTCCCACCACATTGATGTTTTTCCCTTGAGATGATAAATAGAAATTATACCATATTCCAGTGAAGAGTAATTGTACAACTGGAAATACTTTCTCATATTTAGAAGATAAGTTTCTGCATCCTCATCCTTCTTATGCTCACCATCAAAAGTAAGAGGTTTGATTTCATTCATTTCCCCATGTAGTTCATCCACCCCAGCCTTCTTAGGTTTCTTAACAGGACTTGAACTACTACGCGCTCTCCTAGTGGAATGTCTTGGAGAGTGATGGTGTTGTCTTCCAGCACTTTTGTTGTGCAATGATATTCCCCTCTTAACATGGGACCTATAGCTTCCTGATCTGCTTGACTCGGTCTTCTTATCCATTTTCTTCTCAATTCTGTTCAATATCTGCATCAACTTAATGTTGAAGTCTTCCTGCAACTCTTTGGCTTTCATAAGCCTCTCATTGTCATATTTATGACTCGGGACATCCCTCTACAAAAGTTGTATGGTTTCCATCAACTTCATGCTTTATTCCTTACCTTCTCCATGTCCATTGGAATTTGTACCTTTAATACCCATATGGACATACATTCCTCTGTTCTCGTCTTCATGAATGAAAATCCCCTGCACATATTCCATGATTGTCAACTTGTGTTGATCCTTCTTGATCTAATGCTATTGGATTTTCAAAATGTGCAGCCAACAAAATCTGTTAGGCTAGACAATTTAGCAATTCTTGAAATGATGTACAGTTAAGTTTTCATACAACATCATAATTCTTTCTTCGTATTTCTTAGGAATTTAACTGCTTAGTCAACTTCGCGTGCACAATTATACTTCATATTAAGTCTATGCAAATTTACATATGCAACGCTAATCATGTAGCATATGCACTGCGCACCACTATCCAGTATGCATATTTTATGTCACACACCTATCTCTATTGAACACAACTCCCGTGTCGTGCACCAATACTCTGTGCTTATTACCATCACTATGTCACACTACTTCATGGTTAAGTGTTTTCATACTGCACACCAGTAATTATACCTTTGAGCCATGTGGTTATGCACGTACAATCATCCCAAGTTGCACGTGCACCAACAATTCAACTACATTCTACCATTATTCTAAGTGCACATCATGTGCATCACACTATGACACAATATTGCATCTTGGGTAGATAAACTTAGCATGTTTTACCACACATCTATATATTGTGCATGCCACGTGTTATACATGGCACAATGCCACACTTTAGTGCATATACCTTGCGCATCTTTGCAATGCCAAGTTTTCAATGCACACACCTATGAAACATCATTTCTCCACACTACTGACTCCATGCATTGCAATTTTTAGTTTTTAGTGCACACACATGTGCATCATTTCTACTTAGTGCACACACTGCTATCAACACTTAATTGATTTTTCCATAATTTTCACTACGTAAAATTGGGGCTTTTTCTCGATTCTCAACCAATTTCCACCATGGACGTTCTCCACTCATGAAATTTGTTCAATTTCACTTTCGCATACTTAAATTCAACCTATGCATGATAGATCTTGGGTATGTCATTGGTTGACATTTCTGGTGCGAATTTTCCCAAATCCTTCATAATTTTAGCAACAAAAATTGGGGCTTTTACCCAATTCCTCTCTATTGCTTCAATTTTCAGTCATGGACGCAATAAAACTTGAAAATTCAGCCACTCCTGAATTCAATTTTCTACAAAAACTACTTTGACATGATGTTAACTCAGTCCATCTAGGCTCATTATTGTAGACTTTTCTCTAATACCATATTGTAACACACCCCCAGACTCCCTCTCGGGAATGCCATTAGAAAAACTTTCTCTAGTCATCAACTCCGATACCATATTGCCAACAATTCCACTTAAATCACTCTGACATAATTATGTCACTAATTAAATACATATAGATACTTTGTAATGCATGATTACGTATGTTTCTTAACATATTTATAAATAATTCATAATAGAATTATAAACATAATGTAAACAACATAAACTCATGACATCGATTGCGTGAATATAATTGAAAACATATTTAACACACAATTGGCACTTATCTTGCGAATAAAAGACAACAATTGTAGGCAGAATTTCCACGTTCCTCCCAGCCTTAGACTGCACTATTCATAAATCTCAACAGTGGGTCACTCTCGAGCTAGGGCTAAACTCCACTTGGGTAAGGGTTCCCAACCTGGATAAATTTTCTCAATTTACAGGAACTCAGTCACAAGTAGTTCTTACACAGGTGATTCAATTGCAAGAAAGTTCATCATAGATGTCAGTTCATACTGACATCCTATAGTCTCTCATTCCCCACATTCCTGTCCCACCCAAGGAAGTGTACCCCTTCTCTGCTCAACATTCCTTCGGTTTCCCCACTTCCCTTCCAATGCTTTAGCAACAGGACGAACATGAAGTCTAAGAGCCTTGTCGCTATAGTTTGATACCTTGGGAAATAATTCCCAGCAATTCTCTCACCTAGAGAGAATGCAATCCTCCACGGGCCTAAAAATCTACCTCTTAAATCCATCATTCCACGGGCCTGACAACCCACCTTTTCCATTAATCTCTTCGATCTATGTCATACATAGATATCTACGATAGTATTTAGCATACCGATCAAAGTAACAATTGACTCATGACAATATCAATGGGATCAGTCACAAAACACTCAGGTCATGACAAAACAATCCTCTTCATGGAAGAAAAGTATGCCCCCTTACCCCTTGCAATGGTCTACATGAATGGATGATCGGGTGCTTGAATGAACTAAGTCTGAGTCATTTGAATGCATGTTCCCAACTTGACACCTGTTGGGTTGAGAAGTGCCTTCTCTTAACAACATGTCCCCAACTTGACACTTTTCATGTTGAGAACTTCTTTTAGCCACTTTTCCCCTTCCCGAGACTTAGGATATAATATTGTATCCTCACTTTACACTTTTTAAGAAATATTAATAAAATATTCATTTTTGGCTTTAAGCCCCTTCAACCCTGCCCCCTTGACCTCAACTAATGGAGTTTAAGCCCCCCGACCTCTTTTACGTGGTTGGTCTGTCGCATGGATGTATTTTCATTAATTTTCATGTGATTACATTTACATATCAGTATAGAAGTATTGATATGTTGCATACAGGCTCGCCAGCCTCAAAATAAACAATTTACACACTTAAAACCACTATGCACAAAATGTCTGAGTTGTGCGCACTCTTTCCTCAATGTGCCAACCTCGCTCCCTTTCACAGGTGTGTGTTACATCATGACTTGTATATAAAAGGATTCACAGGCCTTCAAAACCTGCACACTAAACTAGTGCACATTGAATCCAGGTTTTCTCGCCTATTCCTTTAGTGTGCCATCCTTCTATGCTAATACTTGTGCGTGTTACATTCATTAAGTTGTTTCACTTTCAGTGCGCCACTCTTGTGTACTTACATAGGTGTGCGCCAAACATTAAACTATGTGTTGTGTCATTTTACAACTGCATGCACTCTTTTGATGTGAGTTCCTCACGCACTTAACTTAATGTGCGCAGAACCAAATCAACAACTTGTTACTACAGATCACCAGCTTATAAGTAAAGTACATTTACATTGATATTTACACATGGATATTGGCCTAGGGTATTACAATATGTGAATATACCTTGATGGGGATTTAACCTTTAACTACTAATGCTTCTGGGTGCATATATCCAAAAGTGGTATGTCCATCCTCACGTCCAAGATGCTGGGAATGTGAGGTGATTGAGTGTGAGGATGTTTGGGATTGGTTGGATTCAACATAATGGGCAGGTCATTGGCCTTTGATAGGATTTGGTTCTTGGTATTTGAAATATTTTGGCAATGCACGTGAAGCAATAGAATGAGAAAGCTAAGCAAGTTTCTCAAGAGGAGGTGGTGGTGTCGAAATGGTAAAGAAGTTGTTGGCCATTCATCAAAACGAAGAGGAGTAGGATGTAAAATATCATTCCAGACATCATTGGCTGGGACCTCGGGTGGTAAATACACATGTGGCTTGAATGGTATGCCAAAGATGCTAGGATGATGGTGCAAAGGTGGTCCTTCATGGGGAGGAGGAGGTTGAAAGGCTCTTTGTCCAGCTAAGTTTAAGAATCATGTCTATAAGAGTTTCTTGAACTCTTTGGAATCAACATCAAAGTGAATTGAAAATCAGATTATTCTGTTTCCCCCTTGCCAAAAATCATTTGGCCTTCTTCCTCTGCCTTTGTTTCCTCTTCCATGGATTCCTCTACTAAAGAAGCTCAAATATTAATCATAAGGTTAGGTTAGGGTATATATACAATAGCAAGTAAAAAATCAAATACCATTTTCATTATCATAGTTTTAAAATATATTTGACTTGATCAACAAGAAAGCATGCATACAACCAGGGGTAAAAGGTAAAGGACAATTAAAAAAAATCATCTCTTCTTTGAAATATGTTCATATTTCACCACCTTATATAACCAATGTTTAACTAAGAACATGGGAATTACAATGTAATTGGGAATGTGAGGGGATTTGGAATATATGGAAAGTGAAAAAAAATGATAAGGGATATACGGTTAAATGTTCAAAACAATAACACCTCAATCATCAACCATCCTCCAATATCTAAATTTTTTCCACTAATTATCTTATGAATCCCATGTCAATCACATCCTTAATTACTACTAGCATATTCATTGGGTCTGTCCAAATAAAATTTTGAATTTGTTCATGAATCAGGGGGAAAATGTATGAACAAAAATGAAAATGATATTTGTGAATCAGGAATAATTTATGTAAAATGAGAGTATGAAGGGGATTGGCCCTGAATAATCAACCATTTCCCAAAATACATATATGACTTCATCCAAAAAAAATCCATTAAAAACAATCACCTAGAAGTATATCTTTTTCAAATTTTTTCCTTGACCATAATTTTTAATTGATAAAAATATAGTCTTGCTGTCAAAATATCCATGTCAAACTGATAGAAAAACATTTCTTATTTCATACAACAGGGGGGGAGAATATGATGTTTTTTAAAAGACATATCATCTTTGAAATTAAAGGAGTGATGAATGAAAAGTGAGAGTATCAAGTATATTCTCCTATATGTAGAAATAAAACATTTCTTAATTCTAAAAAAACAACCACATTTTTATTCCAACTTTACAAATATGCCTCACAACTAATGCCCAAAACTCCAAACCAATTCTGTATTTACATGTAGCTTTAATATATACACAAAATTTTTGTATGAAATATTTTAGTAATCATAAATATCATATATCAATGATTACACAAACTGACTATGTTAAACAAAAATCGATGTCAATATTTCTAAGTCAAAAGATGTATGTTATAACCATCTAGTTATTTTAAACTATGAAACATAATTCATTGGTAAAAACCCTTTTCTTCTAAACCTTTCTTCAATAAAACCAAGCGAAAGAGCCCTAAAGTATTTTCATACATATCTCATATATCAACTATCAAATCAATGAGGGTTCAAAACTTGGTAACATTACCCTTTTTCTTATTCAAAAACATATCGACCTTTACCAGATGCTTAATCATTTCTCTATGTAATTAATACAGAGGTATAAAGCTAGGTAGAGATGCAAAAACATGTTGATGTTTTGGTAGATACGGGAGGTATTAACCTCCAATCTAAACTTTGTACTTAGAGTAGAATATTCCAGAAGCAAGAGAACCATTAAACAGATGTGGAATTACCCTAGAATAGAATTCGGCCCAAGGAGAATAAAAATAAAGAAATAGAAAACCCCAAAAAGAGAAGTCGGCCCCACTTAAAAAGTCACTTGAACATGATAGTATAAATAAGGAGGTGCCTTATCTCATTTGTATACTCTCACTCACTCACTCTTCTAGTGCGCAAGTCTAAGGAGATGCAACTATAGTAGAAGGAGGCGCAAGTCTGGAGCGAGTAGTGCAACAATTGTCAGTCTTTCTGGTATCTCTCTTGCACACTTCTCTTAGTAAAGGTACACTTCCATTAGTAGAGGTACGTTCTCTTGGTATTGTGGTGTTGTTGAAAAAGTGGTGTTTCTGGTTTGGTTTTATCTGTTGGTTCTAGTGTGGACATGCTAGAATCATTCTATCTAATAAAAGGTTGTTTTTCTCAGGAGTGGCATATGTGAATGCCTATGGTTGGGTGACAATGATGTGACATTGACCATTGTTAATTGAGCATACCAAAATTTTAACATTGTATCAGAGCTAGTTTCCTTTGCAACAATCTAACTTCTGGAAGGAAGATCCTCAGTTTCCCCCATTGTCAAGCTCATTGAGAAATTACTGAACCCACTAAGAAGGTCTCCTAAGGAGGGAACATATTTTCCTCAAACTAGATCTACAATATTACGTAATTGCAATGCTAGTTTCAGTGCCAGTTGGAACACCATTTGTAGTTCCTCTGGTCTAGTGAAGTTTCTGGTAACTCGTTGAGAAATTCATTGAAAGGATGCTGAAATTATTCTTGCCCTAGATCAACTTGTTATCCATTCTTCTGGAAGTTAGGGTTTCTATTTTTATATCAGCAGAAAACCCTAACCCAAATTCGTTGGTAACTTTCAGTGAATTTTTGGGCCTAATTTTTATTTTTCCTAGTGCGCCCTACCCTAGCACATCTCTAGCTATCTTCAGATTGCAAGTTGGAGCACTTTGAAATTTTTGGGTTCGTCATTGCTTTCCACTGCTATTGGATGGTGTCACTGTCTGCCACTATTTTTTGCTACTACCAGAGGTATGTACTTGTACATTTTTAAACTGTATCACTATCTTGAGGGTGTTTGCAAGAGAAGGGATCGTTTTTCCAAGAAAAAATCGTAGATCCAGAGGGATCTTAGATCCAACACATTCATAGGAACAATGCACTCCAGGTTTGATTTTTTTGATATGTCTCTAGATATTATGGCATTATTGTGATCTTATGAACATCTATTTGTATTTTGATTTGTTGAATTCAAACCTATGGTCAAAGTTAAAGTTATAAGCTAATTTTAGTCAAAATATTAGATTGATTAAGGTTGAGTTTTTAGATTTTATTTGCATTATATTCCCTAACTCAGATTTTTTTCGAGAAAGACTATTGTCTTAGTATAGGGGACATGTTGGAGAGAATACTTTTCATCTTAAGTGAAGGAGACTTGGAAGAAAAAAAACAACAATCATTCTTGAAGATAAGACTCCAAGTTCTAGGTTTGTTTGATTAAATTGATAAGTTTCCAATTTTCACATATCAAGTTTGATAATTGCTACATTACAAGTAAACATTATAGTTGTGACAACAATATTTGAAAGGTTTTATTACTGCTAGATACAATGAATACTTGGTAGCATGTCAGTACTATTGATATAAATTCTTATTCTATGTGTTTGCAAGATGAACTAACATCTCCTCTAGGAGATATTTCTTGTTTTGCTTCTAGGAAGGTTACCTTAGTAATGCTATGATGATTACCATGAAATTTTATTTTATTCTTGTTAACATAGATATGTTCTTATGAAAATTATATTATATTGGAAATACTTTTTCTCTTGTGGCTCTTGTCTCAGGCAGGTTGCCATGGAGGAATGATTGGTCACAACACTGGAAGAGTGTTGTTCCTATTTCTTATTATTGCATTTTTATTTTAGCTCTTGTTCTAGGAAATTCACAAGTGATAGCTCTGAGAAGGAGATACTGTGATGATTTTTATCATTATTGTTTTTATTATTATTATAAGAGTATTATTCTTATCCATTGTTTTCCCTTATTGTTGGTCTTGTTCCAGGAATGTCACAAGTGATAAATCTGAGGGAAGCTACAGTGACGGTTGTAGGAGGAAACATATTAGATGGTCTCTGGTTTGAGACATGGAGAAGACTATCCAGATAAGAAGTTGTATACATGACCATAAACATCCATGTACCAAAGAAAAATAGGACGAAGGTACAAACTTTTGGCAATAAGGGTAATTTTGCGACATATAGAATATCTCATATGGAGATTGATTGTAAGGAGAAGAAGGATCCAAAGACGAACAAACATATCCCTCTAGTTTAGTTCATCACTCTTTAGATCATCAGGGAGAGTTAGTAAAGCTAGAAGGGCCTACCCAAAATCGTTGAAGTAACCAGGAAGAGACCAACATGGTCCTCTAACACTTTGTAGGATGAAAATATATATAGCATTGATAAGACATATCATGAGAAGGAGAAGATGGCTCCACTAGTGGTGAGGCAAGTGGCCACACCAAGTACCATCTCATAAGGATCTAGAGTTCAAAGGGAGTCATCCATCACAATCCAGTAGGGAGGAGTAGCCTCCCCTCGACCGTTCATAGGAAATTAGAATTTAGAAGAGATCATCACATATAGAGGGAGAATATGGCTCTGAAGATTATATAGACTCAAAGGGAGTCAAGGTTTAGAGGAAGCATAAAGACTCAGAGTGAGCCTGATCTCAAAGAGAGTCAGTGGCTTAGAGACTTTCATTCAAAAATTATTCCTCCTCGGATTCATATGGGGGAGAGAGATGTCTTCCAGGACTGATTGACAGGTGCCATGAGTTGACGAGGCTATATCAAAGTTTAAGAGGCTTCGAGGATATATGATATGTGTTGGCGCAGGCCTATTTTGGGAGGAAAGTATATTTTTGTCACAGGACTATTTTGGGGAAAATAAACCTATTTTTGGAGCACACACAAGAGGGGGAGGAAAATAAGCATGTAGAAGATGACAAAAAAGAAACATGCAGAAAAAGAAGGAAAACAAGCATGCATAAAAAGAAGCAAAAGAAGTGTGGTGCGCATGCAAACAGACCTAGTCATGTTAGGGTTAGGGTTTTGGACATGAATGTAATGGTTATAAGCCAGTAGAATAGTATAAATAAATACCTAGGGGGTCTAGGTGGGGGTTTATCAGTTGTTGTTATTGGTCAAGTTGTTGAGTAGTTCATTGTATGTGGTCAGTTAGTAAAGGAGAGATAGTGGATCTGAATAAGCTTTCTTTTGAGGGTTAGGTCTAGTCTGTCTCACAGAGGGTACTTACCCTCCTTTTTTATTTTAATCCTAAAGAATGTAATGCCCCCAACACATATTTTGTAGAAGAATGAATAAAAGAGAAGAAGAGACTAATCTTTGTGGACGTAGCCCCAGGGGGGGTGAACCATGGTAAATATAGTGTGTTAATGTGTTTGAATGATTGCTTTTATGTTATATTATGAATCAATTACAGAATGAATGGTGATCTAGTTAATCATAGGATGCATGCATATTTAGATGAATGAATGAACACTAGATTAGATGAATGAATAATAATAATGATGCATGAGGAAAAGGATCAACAGATGGTTCTAATCCCTTCCTAGACTACAAACACCTGAGTATTGTAGTCCCCTGTAAATCTATCTTGGGTGAGACTACATTATTCCCTCTATGTGTAGTTTTTCCCTCTGGTTTAGCATGAGGGACAATTGTTTTCAGGGTTTTGTTGGAAACCTATTGAGATCAGAACCCAGGTTTGCCTAAGCGTCCAAAAAATGGCTCTGTTGATGGCTGGAACTACACAAGATTGAGTGGAAGGGATTTGTTGAAGAAAAGAATGAAGAATGAAAATGTATAAGGGAATGTTCAGGCCATGGAATCCAATGAAGGAAGAGATTGAAAAATGGTTAAGGATAAAGGAACTCGAGTTTGCGCAGAAGGACAACAAAACCCCTAAATTTACACCACACAAATATCTTGACAAATATGTTCTTAGCAACTTGCATGAAGTATTTTTCTATGAATTCCTGCATATGTTGCAAGAGTGGTTATTGAGTTTGAAGGACAACCATCCTATGAATCGGATCAGACAGCTAGAGTGGAATTATGTGGATATCGTGCAGTTATAGAAAATCAATAATAAATTTACATTCACAATAGATTTTTGGTTAGGCAGTGTTATTGCAGGGTTTATCATTGAATTTGCAGTTGATATGCAAAGTTGTACACTTCTATAGAGTTTTATTTTCTAAAGGGACCTAGAGGTAGGTACATCAGATCACTATATACTTATATCAAGACTTTATTGTATGACAAAGATGTGATGACCATGGAATCAGACAACTAAACTTACTTGCACGCATGGGGGAAGGGGGGAAGCACTAACATGAGTTTTAGATATGGACAGGGAGATGGATAAGGGGAAGTAGAAGGAGGACATGGACCCAATCATGATGGATGAGGACTAGAAAAAGAAGATAATGGAAAAATTTGAAAACACGTGCATCGGTAGACCTTACCAATATAAGATGAATATCAAAAAGAGGGCCATAGCTGAAAGAGAGGGCTTGGCGAGTGATGAAGAAAAGGTAGAGGATCTCTTATATGTGGAGTGGATTGAGGAAATCCTATGTGCAATGTATGAAAGGAAAAAAAAAGGTCCACAGTTAGGAAAAGAAGGCATAACTCCAGTCCATATCATAGTTAGTGCGGAACCTACAACCCCATGTGCCACTAATACACATAAAAGAACACCATCTTTTAAACAACCAATTTTTATTAGAAGAGGCGCAATAGGTCAATGATCTAATAGAGGACTGAAAACTAGGGGTGCAAGTTCAAGAATTAATTGTCAATTATCTACATTGCATGGAAGTAGTAGTTCAACACAGTTCAAAATGGCAGGAGTATATTCCACTATCAGATTACCAGAGTTTTGGGGCGAGGCATCAGAGGACTCTAAAAAGCATTTATTCATCTATGAAAAGATATGGGAAGAAAATCAGGTCACGGACGAGGATACAAAATTTATGCAGTTAGCTATAACACTCAGAGACCACACGCTAGACTGGTACATGAGCCTTGATGTAAACAGTCCACAAGGAGCACCAAAGACTGTTGTAGATGTGAAAAAACTATAGGTAAATGAATTTTAGAAGACAAGCTCAGAAGACCAATACATGAACGAAATGATTGAGATCAAGAAGAAACCAAGTGAGTCTATCTAGGAGATTGATCAAAGGTTCAAATGTTTGAAAGGTAAGTTGAAACACTCTATTATTGACATGCAACATAGGAAGCTATTTGTGAACTCACTATTACCACACTTGAAGTATCCTTTGAGACAACAGAAGTTCCAAACTCAGGTATAGGCCCTGCAAGCAGCCCTGTAGCTGGAAGAAAACAAGTATCAACAGACAAATCAAACAATAGAAGAGTTGAAAGAGGATCTTAAGAATCTAACATTTCAGTTGAACCAAAATAAGCAGAAAGAGAAGAGAGAAGTTGTTTGGTGTACATTATGCAGGACATAAGGACACCATAAGAATGAATATCCAACCTTTATGCAGTACTTGGTAGTAGGGGTGCCAAACCCCTTGCCAATAGGAGGACCATGGTTTGAGATTTATAAGACACATGGGCATGATCCATATCATTGTCCAATGATGCAGAAGTATAAGACAGTGCCAAAAATTTCTTACTGCAATTTTTTCAATTCAGTGGGTCATGATGATAAGGACTGTAGAATGATGGACTTGATGAGAGAAAGAAATTCAGAAACCTACAGGGTGAAAGAAGATATGATGACAAGACAATATGAACCATAGTTGAATAATGTGCAACCAAAATTCAATCACGTGCAACCATAAAACAACAATGCACAACCATAGTATAATCCTATGCAGTATAACCAGATACCCCAATACAATGCACCGTGAGGAGATAGAGGTGGATTCAAAGGTGGAGGTCAAGGAAGAGGGCCAAAAGTATGCCAAAACTGTCAACAACCAGGTAATTATGCAAGATATTGTCCACTTCCACCTGTGACATGTATGTATTGTCATGTTGTAGACCATGAAATAGAAGTATGCCGAACACTATTGGGAAAACTTCAAGAAAAAAGGAACCAAAACAATAAGAATGTCTAGTGGAGTTTTGTAGAAGCTAGGGATTATGGGAAAAACATCAACATAGTTACTCGAGGAGGAGCCACTATGGGAGCTGATGTAGCACAACAAGATCCATATCAACACCAGTGGGTAAAGAAGAACATTTAACCAAAGAAGAATTTTGACGCGTGGAAATAAAATGAGACATTTAAGGAAGCCAGATAGGAAATTTTGAAAGAGAACATTGCATCTACATAAATTACACAGAAAATTCAGGATCCACCAATGTATGAGATTCCATGTCCAATGGATCACACCAGCAAAGGACAACCCTCAAAGCAAGTAAGTAACATAAATACTTTTTTGCAATCCTATGTTAAGATATTGAATGATCCATCATCCATTAAGGTATTATAGAATTTGATATAAATTTGAAACACAAAAGTAGAAGGGGAGTTCGAACAGAAGACAATCAATCATCTCCATACGAGAAGAAGGACAAGTAGGGAATTCATGTTAAATGATAACATTGGGGATTTCAATGTCGGAGATATAATACTTGATTTAGGCTATGAAGTGAATGTCTTACCTAAGAATACATGGAAATGTATGTGGGAACTCACATTAGGATATTCACTGGTCCAATTGAAATTGGAAAATCAACATAGAGTGTTACCAATTGGAAGACTTAAAGGTGTGACAATAGACCTCTATGGAGTGCGCATTGTGGAATATTTCGAAGATATAGAAATAGGGGATGGCACAACACCCTACCCAACATTACTAGGACTAGACTGGGAATTTTATAACTAGCTATGATTAACCTGAAAACACAAAAAATGACTTTTGAATTAGGCGAGTACCGACTAATTTCTCCACTGGATCCCTAAGAAGAAGAAAGGTTTGTAGATGCGACATGTTTGGACTTGGAATAAATCAAATCTATATAGGAATACCATGCGAGAAGAAGATTATGTCAACCCAACTGAAGATGGGGTACTCAGCTAGAGAAAAATTACATCGTGTGCCTCATACTCAGACACAGGTATTGATAACTGGCAGCACAGACTACATGAAGTCTCCACAAGGAAGTGCGCAAGAATAGAATGCGCAGTAAGGTGGGTTGGTACAGAGATAAGGGAACCTCCCACTTTTCATGGTTTGAATGACTTAGAAGAGTTGCTGACAAATTATGAGGAAGAAGTTTTGGAGAATCAGAGGTTGTTATCCCTGGATATTGCACTCAAGGAAACACCTGCAAGATGGTGGGGTTTTCATAAGGAAACAATTCCATACTAGTATTAGTGTAAAAGTTTATTTCACATTAGATTTGGTTCAAAACAAGGGAGAAATACATTGCAGAAGTATGAGCGGCGAGGAAGGCTAGCTGAGCACATAGAGAAATGCATAACACAATGGAGGTTAACACCACCATAAGAATGGCCTCATTACTTTATTCATACATTGGAAGGGATACTAGGGAACTGGTACATAGACCAGGAGATGCACCAAGGAACTACAGAATGGGAAGTATTACAACAATATTTTGTGGTAACTTTCTTATTTGAGCATGAGAACCCCAATATTGATTCATCCTTGAAGCTGATACAGGAAATGATATTTTTTTAGGAACCTGAGGTGGAAATCATAACGGAATATCAATAGCAGAACAGACAGACAGTCAAATAATTGCTCTCTTGTTATCATGTCGTAGAGGAAGCACCAGATGAATATGATCTATGAAACATTCAAATAACATAGGTTGAAGGTGAACGAGAGGTGGAAGTTCCATATCTGGATTCAGAGGCATTTTCTACAACAATTAAGGTCAAGAAAATCAACATTGGGATAGAAGAAAACCCTAAAATGGACATCATTGGACACTACTGGGATGAAAAGACACTATAAAGGATAACAAAGTTATTGTGTGAATACAGTGACTTGTTTCCAACAACCTTTACAGATATGAAAGGAATAGAAGGTGATCTAGGTGAGATGAAGATACCCCTAAAACCATATGCTATACCTATTAAATAGAGACCTTACAGGCTCAATCCAGTGTATAAGAAAAAAGTGAAAGAATAACTTGACCAAATGCTAGAAGTTGGTATCATAGAGCCAGTGGAGGAATCTGGATGGATCAGTCCCATGGTAGTCCAACAAAAGAAGAAAGGGGGGATAATAATTTTTTTAGATCTAAGGAAATTGAATGATGCTTTCTTACATGATCCTTTCCCTACCCCTTTTATAGATGAGATCTTAGAAAATGTGGGAGGCCAAGAAGTATATTCATACATAGATGGATTCTCAGGTTATCATCATATCAAAATAGCTCCAGAGGATAGGAATAATACTACATTTTATACAGAATGGGAATCATACCAATATATAGTTATTCCCTTTGTATTGAAGAATGCACCAACCATCTTTTCAAGGGTGGTCATAGCTGCATTTAAAGATTTCATACATAAGTTATTAAAAGTATATTTGGATGACTGGACTATTTTTAGTCTTTTGAAAGATCATGTAGAAGTCCTAATACTAATGTTGGAAAGATGCGGGCAATGTTAGATATCATTAAACATCAAGAAATGAATTTTTGGCACACATTTTGGGATATTGTTGGGACATATATTGTGCAAACAGGTTTTACTAGTTCACCCTGCTAAAATTATGTAATTGTGAACTTACCACCACCAAATTCAGTGCACTAGTTAAGAGCCACACTTGGACATACATGGTACTATAGGAATTTTATCAAAGGGTATACATAGATTAATGTGTTGATGGAAAATATGTTGAAGAAGGACACCAAGTTTCAGTGGAATGAGGATTGTCATCAGGGATTGGATACTTTGAAGGAGAAGATAGTGACAACACCTATCTTAGTGTTTCCATATTGGGAAAAGAAATTTCATGTGCATGTAGATGCATCAATAATAGAACTTGGATAAATTTTGGCACAGCCAGGAGAAACTAACTTAGATCATCCTATAGTCTTTGCAAGCAGGAAGTTATCTAAATCAGAGAAAAATTACAACACAATAGAAAGAGAAGGCCTAGCCATGGTGTATGCACTACATAAATTCATACATTACTTATTGGGCATGCACTTTAAAATGTTCACAGATCATTTTTCCCTCAAATATCTAGTCAACAAGCTAGTGTTGGGGGGGAGGGCCTATAGATGGTTATTATTTTTCCAGGAATTTGATTTTTAAGTAATAGTTAAACCATAGAAACTGAATGCAAGACCAGATAACTTGTCAAGGGTATCCAATGGAGAAGAACCTACTAACTTAGAAGACAACTTCCCTGATGCGAAATTATTTTCAGTACAGATAGTTGCTGAGTACTTTGCTGATATCATTGAATTCTTAAGTATATGAGTTGGGAAAAAGGAGTTTAGTACTGTGTAGATGAAAATTTTGGTAGTCAGAGTTGTAGACTATCAACTAATTGCAGGTCATTTATAGAAGTTGGGTGCAAATAGCATTTTGAGAATGTGTGTGATGCAACATGAATGACCCATGGTTCTAGCAAAATCTCATGAAGGTATAGTTGGAGGACACTATGTAGGAAAGGATGCCTGCATAAGGTATTTCATGTAGGTTTATGGTGGCCAAAATTTCATAAATATGAAAAAGAATATTTCCAGAATTGCGATGTCTGTCAAAGGGTGGGAAAACCCAATAGGATGTATGAGAGGCCCTTAAGACCCCAAGTAACTCTTCAGGTATTTGACAAGTGGGAAATAGACTTTGTCGAACTTATTAATCCACCATCAAGGAGGTCAGAAGATAGATACATCATTACTATGATAGAATACTTAACCAGATGGGCAGAAGAAACACAAGTCAAGGATTGCAGTGCAGAGACATCAACACACTTATTTTTTGAGCAGGTGATCACAAGATTTGGATGTCCTAGGATTCTGATGAGTGACCAAGGAACCCATTTTATTAATAGTACCATACACGCTATGACTGAGGAATTTGAAGTCTATCACCAGAAGAGTACACCATTTCATCCTCAGGAAAATGGGGCAGTAGAAGCTTTCAACAAGATTTTGGAGAATGTCATGACAAAGATTTGTAATGTGAATAGAGATGATTGGGATTTAAAAATACCAGTAGTATTATGGGCATATACGAATACATGAAATAAGTTGATAGGACAGACACCATTCAGATTGGTGTATGGACAAGAAGCAGTGGTGCCATTAGAATTTTTGGTACCCAGTCTGCACGTAACAACAATTACAAATATGACAAAAAGAGGCGTAATACAAGAGAGGTTAAGTCATCTAATGGAACTGGAAGAATACAATATTATGGTAGGATTCCATCAAGAGGTGAATAAATCAAGGGATAAATCCTGGCATGACAGACACATAAATAAGAAGATTTTTAAGGAGAGCGACCTAGTTCTCCTTTACGACAACAAGTTTTTGCAACATCCTTGTAAGTTCAGAATGCATTGGCTAGGGCCATATGAAGTGACTTATGTCACATATGGATGATATGTGCAGCTAAAGGACTTGACAAGAATAAAACTACACGGAATGGTGAATGGTAGTCGAATAAAACTTTATAGGGACAAACAACCTACTAACTCTTAGTAGGTGCAACGCGGTAAGGATGCCATGTGTATAGTTTTCTATAGTAGAAAATAGGAAAGAAAAATTACAAAAATACATAAAAAGAAGATAAATAATAAAAATACAAACAGAGGAGGAAGTTGGTTGAATGGAAGAAAATTGGAAAAAGTCACGCGTAGAAAAAAGCGGAAGCAGCACAGGAAAATGGGACACCACGCACAAGGAATGGGCACTTCTCAAATGCCCGGAAAAAGTGAAAAATACGACAAAAAACTAGTGACCAGGTCTATAAAGAGGGAAAAACACGGGCAAGTTCGACACTTAGTGATTTTTTAGAAAAGAGAGAGTTGACGAGCGCGACCTAGGAGACATTGTGCAAAGAAGAGAGCAATTGACCACTCTGTATCCATCATTACACCTCCAAAGGTTGGTGCCCCAGGACGATATACTAGGGTTACTCGATAGAAAAGATGAAGGAAAGAACGAATGGAAGAGCCCAAGAACGTGGTCGAACTAGAATACATCACAACCTCGGCGATATAGTCTCTCATCCTGACAAGGGTAGAGGAGGAAACCTCGACAAATGCACAAGGAGAAATGGGTCAAAGGTCTGCAAACCCAAATGACAACACAAAACCTAACCCAGAAACACTAACAAAACCTGAGGAAATGAAGGGCCAACAACACGGTCATGACATGGAGGAGGTATTGGTAGAGGATATCACAAATCAACCATATTTTGAGGGGGATGAGGAAGATACAACCAAAAAAATGGAAGAATTCCACCCAGTCGTTGTCCATAAAGGAAATGTGTGGTATGCAGCCAAAATCACACTACCATACATCCCAGGCATCATGATCATAGTGGAGGATATGCTCGGGAAAGTGCCAAAGTTGAGATATTTTGACCATGACGTTCGTGATGCAGAAAGTTTCTAGACCTAGTAGAGGAAACTTATTTGGAAGAAATGGGGGAGATGGGGCCCCTAAGAATACCCATCATGGAGCCCACACAGTGGATAACACGGCTCTACAATTCTAGCATCGTGAACCTCCTGGACATACTGCACTTCGGGTGCGGTAAGAATGTGGAACTGTGCGTCAAGCAGTTATTGGACAAGGTAAATGGCAGTATCTTGTGGATGGATAGGCCAGTCCCCATCAACATGGCTCTGATTTCCAAAATTACAAGTTCACTCACTATTGGAGCACAACCCGAAGAATACTTGGAAAATAAAGCACACGAAAAGGAGATTGTTGAGATAGTAAAGGTATCGCTTGGAATCAATAGGCGGAATAAGGGTATTGTCCTCAAATACATCAACGACCCATGCGACACGGTTCTATAGCAAGCTAATGTATTAAAAGTTTCTAAGGAAATGCACTAAAGAAGAGGCTTCAACAATATTCATAGCAGTCGTTGCGCAGTGTGAAAAAGGGGTGATGTTTAGCTGGGCATATTACCTCTTGAACCAATTTCTGATCGACTACAGGGATATGCTTGGCAGTAACCAAAATTCTTGGCTTTTCTAGACATGAAAGGGAAGTGCTACACAACTGGGTATGAAACCCTCTGTCAAGCCAAGGATACTAAAAACCAACAAGCCAATAACGCATTATTTACCATTTTTTTGGAAGATATACAACAAAGAATGAAAAATGTATGGAGGATTCATGTGGGTGGTATAGGAGTACGAAGGGATTGCCAGGTTTAAGGCATCTAAACACCACATGTGGATCCAGGCCACAAGGGACCCGAAGAAAAAATGGTTGAATATGCAATATTGCATCTCAAGGGAAGAGGTCGATTGGATCATCAAAGACTAGCCTGTGCAGTGGAAGGTGCCAACAGAAAAGACAACATCCAAACCCAAGGAGAAATATAAGGAAAATCCATCAACAAAGACAAGTAGCCCGACTGACAAAAATAGAAAGGTTGCAGAGCTTACTCATGCATCAGAAAGTAGCGTATCATGGAAAAATCCAAGGAGGAAAGAAACAGTGTCTAGGGAAGAAGTCAAGGGAAATTATAAGAAAGGATAAACCTCTCAGCCCAAAGAGGAGGAGGCACAGATGAAGAAGAGTGGGGCACAACCCTCACAAGATAAGATAATTGTAGCGCAGGAGGAGGAAATGCGTAAGAAGATGAAATACCATAAGAAGCCTCCAGTCATCACCCTTACAGAGGACGATGCCGATATAGTGGTAGAAAAAGTCTAGGACAAGGGAGAAGATGTGGTCTACGCAGCTGAGGCATAGAGGGAGGAGATCATGGTGAAGTTAGTGTACGTCCATGATATGATACAAAGAATATAGATGTTTACAGTACAAAAAGTTACAACGGAGTAGCCAGAGAAGATGTAGTAACCCCCTACATAGAAGGAACAAGAGGAAACAATGGAGATAGTGGTGAAGGGTAGCAACAAATTCATAGTCACACAACATATGTTTCTATTTGATGAGGAGACAACAAGAAATCTAGTTGGGTACATCGACCGACTTGAGTTGGTTATGGCGCAGATACCTACAAAGGAACTATACAAGCTACAAGAAAGTGTTATGCAAAAAGTTCAATCTAGAGCCCATGCAGATGCCACCAACTTGGAAGTTGGTAGAGAGGTTGTAGAGGTGATACAAATTACATGTGACCATTTGACTCTAGAGAAGGAGGAGGAGAAGAAACAAGTATACATGTTGGACAAGGGACTGACAACAATCTACAATAGCATCCCAGACTGCATCCAGGAGCCAGAAGACACACATGAAGGGAAATTTTAAAATATTGTGCAGCTCATGGATAAGTACAAAACAAAGATCACAAAGTTCAAGGAGAAACTAACTCCCACTACACCTCTAGAAGTTAGAGAGAAAACGGAATAGGAGGCTACTTCGCACATCAACCGTATTGTGTAATAAACTAAGGCAGTGTAAGAACTATATGACAGAACGGCTCAAATATGTACCAACATGGAAGAGAATGAGAAAATATAGCATCTCAACCAGAAACATGAGAATATAATGGTTGAAATTCAAGACTTAATGCAGTAGAATAAGGAAATGGACATCCTCGAGAGGACGAAGAGTGTGCAGGATATGAAGAACCTGTAGGTAGAGTTGAAGGCTACACAGGTTGACAAGAAAGGAAGACAGTCTCAGTTGGAGCCACTACAACAGGAATCAGAGAGGATGATCTAAAAATTGCAAGAAGAGAAAGGGACAATAAAGAAAATGCATGAAGAATGTAGAAAAGTGCTAGCAGAGCACATTATAGTGCAGAGTGTGGAGAAGATGGGAGAGTAGAGCACACAGGTTAAAGAGAAGATCACACACTTATCAAAAGTGTTTCACGAGTTGTAGATAGCCATCCAAAGTGTGAACTAAGGCATAGTAGCTCGGGATGAGCCACATGTCAGTGTTGGGGTCCTATTGGAGTAGGCCTACTTTTGGAAGAAAGTCTATTTTTGGGCCTATTTTAGAGGGAAAAAACCTATTTTTGGAGAACACGCAAGAGGGGGAAGAAAAGAAACATGCAGAATATGATGGAAAAGAAGCATGTATAAAAAGAAGGAAAAGAAGCATGGTGCACATGTAGACAGACCTAACCATGTTAGGGTTAGGGTTTTGGACATGAATGTAATGGCTATAAGCCAATAGACTAGTATAAATAAATACCTAGGAGGTCTAGGTGGGGGTTGATCAGTTGTTGTTATTGGTCAAGTTGTTGAGTAGTTCATTATATGTGGTCAGTTAGTAAAGGAGAGATAGTGAATCTGAATAAGATAGATTTTGAGGGTTAGGTCACGGGCTATGGATCCTAGTGTGATATAATCCACCTCACAGAGGGTACTTACCCTCCTTTTTTATTGTAATCCTAAAGAATGTAATGCACGCAGCGTAGATTTTACATAAGAATGAATAAAAAAGAAGAAGAGATAGATCTTTGTGGATGTATCCCCAGGGGGGTGAAGCATAGTAAATATAGTGTGTTAATGTGTTTGAATTATTTCTTTGATGTTATGTTATGAATCAGTTACATAATGAATGGTGATATAGCTAAGCATAGAATGCATAGTTAGATGAATGAATGCACACTAGATTAGATGAATGAATAATAATAATGATGCATGAGGAAAAGGATCGATAGACAGTCCCAATCCCTTCCTAGACTACAAATGCATGAGTATTGCAGTCCCCCATAAATTTATCTTAGTTGAGACTGCATTGTACCCTATGTGTGTAGTGTTTCTTATGGTTTACCAGAAGGGACGATAGTTTTGAGGGTTTTGTTGGAAACCTATTGAGATTAGAACCTAGGTTAGCCCAAGCATCCAACAAGACCTCCTAGGAAGATTCCATTGTTTCAATGACAGAGGATGAAACTAGTCATCAGGACTGGGATATGGATTTTTTCCTTGATACTATAAGGGAAGTCAGTGGTGACTTCGAAATTTATATACAAGATCAAACATGTTGATGGAAGAATAATTATGTAAAAAGCCTAATTTGTGGCCAAAGGATTCTCCTAGCAAGAGGGACAAAATTATGATGAGACACTTGCTCCAATAGTCAAAATAAGTGCACATAGAGAAGCCACAAGATACATGAGAAGGAGTCTCATGTCGATGAATTGAAGAAATATTTGTACGGGCTTAAGTAGGAACCCATGGTAAGATATACCAAAAACTTATTTTGATGAGCCTGGGATTGATTTCCATTTGATATTGGATAACCTTTTTATAAGAGTATATAGAAGTGTGTTATGCTAGTAGTGAAGCAGTTTGGATTCATAAGCTTCTTGTAAGATTGTTTGATCTCAAGTTAGAGGCGATTTGTATCTGGTGCGACAACCAAAGTTGCGTGAAGTTGTCAGAGAACCCGTTGTTTCATGACAAGTCCAAGAATATCGATATCATGTACCATTATATCATAGATATGGTGCATAAGATAGCAGTGAAGCTCTAGTATATCGATACAAATGAGAAGATAGAAAATGTGTTTACCAAGCCTCTATCAAGGGTGATTTTTTTGTACTTCAGGGACAAGATTAGCATGGTCTAGAAGGACATCCCTTGTAATAGGGAGTGATGAGTCACATATGAAATTTTTGGGGCAGTAGCTTGCAGAGTGTGGTGGAAGAAGGTGGTCATTTATAGGCATGTTACTAATTGTGTCACTAGTCAGCATGACCTCGCACAAGTTCAAAAGATGCCGAGCCTTCAAGGCTGGTGAGTTTCCCAACTTTTCAAGCTGGAGGGCCAACCTTTTTTATTGGAGGTGTTTCCTATTCTTGGGTTATAGAATTGGGCTAAATGGGTAGTGTGTGCACACTACATTGCCTAACTCTTGTGGTTAGATGCCCAGTGACTACGATCCAGATGCCTGGTGTGCCAACCAAAAGGACTATCTCTAGGGCTAGTTGCTAGATTCTGTGTGAGATGGTGAGTTGCAGTTGCCTAGAATCCATTTGGATTGGGTAGTAGCGTAGGTCTATGTAAAATGGATCAACTACATATTCTAGATTATGTGTGAGGTGGATGGTTTCCTAGTTCTGTATGAACTATATTCCTAATTCTATGTGAGCTAAATGAAATCCCTATAATGGCATAAGGTCTAATAGGATGATGAGGTTGTGCCCACTAAAGATATGCTACATGTGTTGATGAGGCCCCAAATGCATGAATGTGAAATGAACATCGAATATTTTATGTTTGTGACTATGACAGAGCATGTGTAGCTATGATGGTGATAATTTTTACATGATTTGTTTGATCATGATATGGCATGTGTGGCCATGCTACTTGTGACATGATCTGTTTGATCATGAGATATCCTATGTGGCTATGGTGATTCTACCTATAGACTGGTATGCAAGACCATGTGAATCTTACCCACACAATGTGCGATGGATGAATGTGCTTGAGACCATTAGATGAAAAAAATCTTAGTTAATACCTCCCTAGCTAAGAGGGAGTGTTGATGTTTTGGTAACCGCGAGAGGTATTAACCTCCATTATAACCTTTGTACTTAGAGTAGAATATTCTAGAAGAAAGAGAACCATTAAAAATATGTGGAATTACCCTAGAAGAGAAGTCGGCCCAAGGAGAATAATAATAAAGAAATAGAAAACCCCAGAAAGAGAAGTCGACCCCACCTGAAAAGTCACTTGGATAGGCTAGTATAAATAAGAAGGTGCCTTACCTCATTTGGATACTCTCACTCACTCAATCTGCTAGTGTGCAATTCTAAGGAGTCGCAACTACAACAAAAGGAGGTGCAAGTATGGAGAGAGTAGTGAAGAAGTTGTTGTGGAGTATTCTCATTCTTTTTGGTATCCCTCTTGTGCGCTTCTCTTGGTAAATCTACGCATCCATTAGTAGAGGTATGTTCTCTTGGTATTTTTTTTTTGCTGCAGTAGTGGTGTTTCTGGTTAGGGTTTATTTGTTGGTTATAGTGTGGACTTGTCGAAATCATTCTATCTAAGAAAAGGTTATTGTGCTCGGGGGTGGCATATGTGAATGCCTATGGTTGGGTGACAATAATTTGATATTGTCTATGGTTAAACAAGCATACCAAAATTTTAACAAAACCCTTATAAGTTCGAGCTAAAAACAATATGTCTCCATGTCACATACAGGACTTAAAACCCAGGGTTTATCATGGAATGATACGATAAAATAATTCCCCTATCTTAGAGTTGTGAAACTAGAAGTACGATATGCAACTCAATCAGTCAAATGATAGGATAATGCCTGGGAGGAAAACTTTGTAATGCAATGGTTAAGAAAAGGAAAAATATTGAAATACATGGGTTCAAAATCAAAATAAAACCCACGAATCTTTTCAACTTTGTGATCAAGGGTTCAAGTATAAACAAGTGAAAAGTGGAGCCACTACAGAGCCTGTATATTTTTGAAAAAGAACCGGAAAGAAGCTTTACCAATTCGAAATGAGTCATGTATAGTGAACTCACATGGTTAGGACTAGGAGGTAATATGTTTTTGGATGAGGGTAAATTTCAGAGTGACAAAACAAGGAACTTTCATTTTAGAAGTGACATAATAAATTCAAGAAGACAATTTAACAAGAATACTCGTTTACCAATCAAGCATAGCTATTCCAAAACCATTACTGAAAAAATAAAATGCATTTGATGGGTACAATATAGAGTATCCATACATCTCCTTGATGCTTAAATATTTCTGAAAAAACGAGTCTCTAGTTAACACAACCACCATAGACGAGCTTTGGAGCAGGGGCATCACTTACTAGTCTAAAATCAAAATGAAATAACAAAACCCCAGTGAAAGGTGGTATACATCAATGAATGAATGTTTGTGTCCCATGATTTGAATCCATGGGGCATCACGTTCTTCAAAAAATGTTATCAAATTAACTTTATAATCCATCTCAGACTCAACTATTCGCCATCAACCAATCACATATCTAATATATTGCCAAACATGTGAGTGTTCACATGCCATGTAACTACGTCAATAGACACATAACACTTCCAACTTGAATGATGGCCCAAGCTTCACATCAACTTCATTATTCAAGTGTTTATTAAAAACCACATTCAATGAAAACAAATAGCATGAACAACTTATATATTTGAAACTCGGGTGCCAAATTATAGTTGTGAAATGGTGACAATATCAACGATGGGTGCATGTGTTATACCATATACAATATGCATTCGAAACTTAAACTATTGTTACCCAATACTTCCATATATATACATCATATCTTGGATGTGATGACATGTGATCTTAAACGCAAAATATTTTAACATATGCAAAGCATATGAACCTCATAGTATTCCTACCAAAACAACTTTTCTTCCTTTATTTTTAGAGCATATCATGTCATTGGGACTTCGACCATTGTGATATATTTAAAATAGTATGCTATATGTTTTTTATGAGGAAAATAAACCTTTAATAACTTATATGTTGGAATACTAAGTATTGGGCTCTAAAGATGTCTAAAACAACCTTAGTTTAACATTAATTTATCAACCCGAGGATTTGTCTTTTATCTCAAAGAATATCGGCAAAGACTATGCAAATAGATTGTAGAGGCTAAAATCGTGTAGTTAAAGAAGATTTGAGTTTATCAACAATCAAGTTACTCAAACATTCATTAAATATTCTAGGAATTGAAATCTAAAGTTGTGTAATGGAAAAGAACTAATTAATCTATTGAATTCATCTTAAAAGAAGTAATTGAATCTAAGTACAGACTTGCATAATTAGCTATTGCTATGAATCAAATTGCTGGAAAGGAAAAGGAAAATTACTCTATCTATGAAAAGAAACAAGAACTGTAATCTAATTGAAAAGGGACAACAATCGTAATTCTATCGAAAGAAATAACAACTATATTTTAACAGAAAGGAACAACAATTGTAAACTAAGTGAAAGGAACATCAATTGTAAACTAAGTGAAAGGAACAACAAGTTTGAACTTATGAGGAACTGTCACGCATCAAATCTCAGTAATGGAAATTGGAACATCAATCATCTAATGCTTTAGGAACATCTATCTTTTGCAATTGACATGAAATCATCAACACACTTATGCATTCATTTAACTATTGTAAAAGAGAATCGAATGTCAAAACATAAATTGAACTGATACAAGTACAGGTCGAACAATAGCTCCTTCAGACTGGGCCCTTGGTCCGCAGAAGCACTGCTATTGGAAATTCAGTATATAGAAATGGTAAAACTGCTCGAAGCTTTTATTAATTTCATAACTGGTACAACATTTTACAAAAACTGCTAACGCATAGAAATTCTAAGTTTTGAGTTCTTAGATGCAATTCTTCTCCTTTTCCAAGGTCTATTTTTACCCTTTATATATTACAATAGTATAGGTAAATTAAGCTATCCTGAGGATCGAGAGATCCTCAGGATTTCTTTAATACTATAAAGTTACAATACGAGAAACTCAATCATCTTCAAAACTGCCTTGCGCCATGCAATCCTCAACCTCCAATAGCTTGCACATATTCAAGATTTCCTTTGCCATCTTGGGTTTGACAATATTTAACTAATCTTGTAATAAAACCAAACAATTCCAATCATATTTTAGGATCTGTGTAATCTAACTTTATCAATAACATAAAAGAGTATATTATTCATTTTCTATTATATTTGCTCCTAAATAACCGAAAAGTCAATCAAGATGATATCATGAAATGTGGGAAAAAGGAAGATATTTATACCTTTTTCATAACCTAACATACTCCCTAGCTTAACTTATTACATGTCCTCATGCAATATGAGATCTTACATGTAAAGAAGTAATGATGTAAGGTGGAAAGGTTGGTTCACCAGGTCTTCTGAACCCATTGCTTCTTTTGAGTTCTCCAAAAGCAACATCCTCTCTTTTCTTGTTAATTTGATAATATCTTTGGTAACTCTCTAGAGGAAACCAAATGATAGGGGGATTGTATCTGCACCCAATCCAAGCAGTTTCTTCCTCTTGGAGTAATCGAGAATACCTTTCTATTTTGAAGGTGGCTGCAAAGAAATTCCTGTATCCAAAGGGTTCCCTACTCTTCACCTCACTGGAGGATGCATCCCATCTAAGTTTAGAAGCAACAAGGGATTCTTCCTTAATCTCTCTAAAACAAGTGATACCTGAGCGTATAACTTGTAGATGGATAGGGGCTAAGGATTCTGCGACCCCCCCCCCTCTTTTCATAAATTTTTTATGCCGCATAATGGCTGGAAAGGACTTTGGAGGCTCTCCCCTAACCCAGATATCTAGCCCAATTTCCCTCTTTAAGAAGGTTTTATGAGATTTTCCCCATGTGACTTGGTTCTGAGTAAATGACAGAAATGTTTGAAATTGTATGTCACCTATGAATGGGCCAAGTTTATATTCCCTTTTTTCTTCCAGAATGAAATTATGAAAGTACAATTCACATAAAAAGTATTGTACCTTTTCATCCTGCTCTCTGAAACATGAGATAAACTCAGGCACAATGGAAAATGAAATAGGTTTACCTACTCTGATGGCCTTCACTCTCAATAACAGATATCGTTCCAGCAAGAATAAAGTGTAATTGGTGTCAGGGACTCTGCAATTAATAGCATCAGAGTAGACATCACAGATGTCTTTGATTTTCTCCAAAACTTTTTCCAATTGAGTTTGCACCTTTTTCACCTTCTCTTGGGCTCTGGTGAGTGCGGCATAGGTATCACTCTTTGTTGTTTTCATGTCCTTTAGTTGTTTAAAAATCTTTTGATGTCCAGTCTTAGTGACCATCTTATCTTAGTGTTGAGCCAATGCTCGCTAGGCCTCTGTAAGATCTTCTTTTAGTTTATCAATGGTGATACCCTGTGCTTGAGATTGGGATACTTGGTATTCTTCCATAGCACCCATCTCTTCACTGGATTGACTTAATGCTTGTTGGTCCTGTGTAAGATATGCTTCTAGTTTGTCCAAAAAAACACTCTATTTCTGGGACTGGAGTGCCTAGTGTTATTCCATAGTCAGTAATTCATTTCTGTTTTGAACTAGGGTTTGTTGAGACTGCATCAATTCTTCCTCCAATCTCCTGATGGTAGAATTATCCTCATGGAGTTGAGATATTTCCTCTAATATCGGGGTGCCTGCACCTTAGCATCAATTTCTTCTATAGTTGTCATATTTTCTTGCATTTCTAGAGGAATTACCTCCTCGTTCTGAGATACTGTTTCTTCTACTACTATTTCTTCAAGGTCTGTCTGTATCCCTACAAAATTTGTACTGACTACTTCTTTAGGAAGATGATTTATTCCTTGCACTCTGGCCCTTTTGTTTTTATTTCTTCTGTGGGCCTTATCTTCTTGTTCTAACTGTTTCCTCAATTCCTTAATAATCTCCTTGAGTTTTCCCACCTTCTTCTTTAATACTTCAGCCTTCTTAGCCTTTTTCTTCAACAATTTGTTTTCTTTCTTTAACTTTCTAATTTTCTTGGCTGATTTTTGTTTATGAGAGGTCTCAAGGGATTCTTTTTTTTGGCAAGCAAATGGGTGATCCTCTATTCCTTCCAAATGTTATGCCTATCCAAGAGGGCTTCTTGTTTCAAAATTAAGTTCTTCCTGTGTCGTGTCCTCTAGAAAGGTCATTTCAATATCAGGAAAATATTCATCTGGGTTTGAAGAGGAGGCTTGTTCTGGGCATTCTTCTGTATTAATTGTGCCCTTATCATTTGAGGTTCCCAAGCTTCCCAAAACCTGGGCCATTTCTACCTCATAGCTCTTCAAAAATTGTTCTGTCAAATGCTCCAATGTCGGTTGGGTGTCTTCCTGCTCATTCCTTTGTGAGGTCTATTTTGCTTGCCCAATTTCTTGAACATCCTCCCATGGAGAGTGTTCTGTAGAATTCTGAAGTTCTTCAGGCTGTTCTGTTGTACCCTGAATTGCTTCAGTTGTTTTCTGAATTCACTTGCTTCTTCTCCTTGTCTGAATGATGGTTTTAGGGGAAGTTGTTTCTCTTTTCCTCTTTTTCGTTATTGGTTGTGTCTGTGAGGTCTGGGCCTCTATGATTTGGGCAGGGTCTACCTCAGCCTCAGTTTGAGGAGATGGGATTTCTCTTTGGGCAGTAATCTCCTCTACCTGTCTATATTCAATTTCCTATGGTGGCTTTTCGTGGCATAATTCAGATTGCTCCAGTTGTGGAGGTCTATTAGCCTCAATCAGGTTATCCCAGGTCAATTGAGTTTGACTCAATGATTTATTTGTTATCATTTTAACTAATCTATGGTGACTAATAACAGCAACAGGGTCCTTGGATTTTTGTGTTCTTAAGGAAACCTCATGTAATATGGCATTTAGAAAGAAGGGTATATTAAGTATTAACCGTTGTTTTAAGGATACTAGCAATTTGAGGTGGCGAGGTCGAATTACGTCATATCATCCATCACAGGTGATGTACCTATGAATTATCCCTGCCAGTTCCTTCCATGGTTCTCTGAGGGTACTGGGATTAATTCCTTTTCCTTTATTATCCAATTCTTCCCCAGGGTCTGTGAAAGTTTCCACAACTTCCTTCAATGTTGTGTATCTTCCTATCCACTGAATACCCATATTAGGGAGGGCTATGACCTCTACTAATATTTTTGGGGTGACTGAGATTTGTATTCCTCGGACCATAGAGACTTCTCCCTATAGATTCTGAAAGAATTCAAGTGTGACATTCATGTCATATCCTTGCAGACGGTTGAATTACTCCGTCCACCCCAGCTGGTGCAGGATATCTCTTGCTTTCTCTATAACCTGTAGTAAATTTGGCTCCCTGCGCACACCTCTGCCACATATTTTGTGAGAAAATGTGGACGACTGTCGTTCCTGGTAGCAGACTTGGTTAGACCAGCTCAAAGTAAAAATTACCGAAAATAGCAAATAACAGAGACAACAAATGTTCACAAATGTGGATATTTATTACAATCATTACTATCTGTGTCAAGAAGTGTGTCGAGCATCCACTCCCCTCATTAATGTAAAGGTCGACCTCAACCGCCAGTGTAGGGGAGATTAATGAGTGTAGGTATTGATGGTGAGAGGTAATGATTGTACTGTCGCTGCCAATGGGGATCAATGATTTATTTTCTAACAACATATTTTAACGGTAATCATTAAACGTTAGTCCGCTTTTGTGGAATTGAAATATACCTATACTCAAAATAATTCTTTAAGGATACATACGTTGAATAAATTAAATCTGTTCATTTAAATAATATCCCACATATCATAATGTTGTGTCTTTTCCATTTTATTGAATACAACTAAAATGATAGCCTCGTTATTGAGTGAAGGAGATCTAGAGATACACAGAAACTTGGCGTTTAAGGTAAATTTCCATACCACAGGCAGAGCCACTATTACCAGCAGGAATCCATAGCATCGACAGGGTTGCCTTTTAACCCTTAGATGAGCTTGTATCCTTGATTATTTGAATCATTTTTTTTCGAAAAGACCATTATCCTGGTTTGGTAGCCAGATAGTGATAATTCCACTCACTAGATTGTAACTTAGGCGAACAAGTCGGCTCGTGATGAGACCTCTTGTCCTTTGACAAGGAAATGTCAAAGGCCATTGCCCTGGTGTGGTAGCCATAGTGGGAATGTCACTTAGGTTATTATCTTATGATCATGGTAGGTTGGCTCGTGATGAGACCCCTTATTCTTTTTGAAAAAAATAAAATAAAAAATATTTATTTATTATATATATATATTAGAGAAAATTTTATTTAAATTTTTCCCTAAAAAGACCATTATCCTGGTTTGGTAGCCAGATGGTGATAATGCCACTCACTAGATTGTAACTTAGGTGAACAAGCCATCTTGTGATGACACCCCTTGTCCTTTGACGAGGAAATGTCAAAGGCCATTTCCCTGGTGTGGTAGCCATAGTGGGAATGTCACTTAGGTTATTATCCTATGATCGTGGTAGGTTGGCTCGTGATGAGACCCCCTATTCTTTGTGGGAAAAGAAAGAATTTTATTTTTTTTAAGTGTATGGAGGCTCATCTACTCCTTAAGAGTAAGGGATGGCGTGAGGAGGTGTAAGGATGCCAAGTAAGAGTGTGCCTTAGAATCCTTATTAATTATAAGGGTGAGATATCATTGAAGTGTATTTGTATGTATAAGGGAAAAGAAACAAATTATGGTGGTTACAAGTTATGAACAAAGTTTAAGATATTTCGAAGAAAGTAATCCAAAAAAACAATTTGATAAGGTATGGGAGATAGTCCACAAAATAATGATAGATCGTTAGAAATAATGCTGGTGAAAATTATTCGGTGAAAGTTGTACCCCAAAGGAATGGTTTAGCGTTCTATCAACAATGTAGGGAAGGAATGACAATTGTTCCATTCAAAGGAACAACAAGTGTGCAAAAGGAACAACAATGGTTATGTTCAATAGAACAATAATTGCACAAAAGAGAATGATAATAGTTCCGTTCAAAATAACAGTAAGCACACAAAAGGGAACGACAATAGTTTCGTTCAAAGGAACAACAAGCGTGAAAAAGGAACAACAATTGTTCTATTCAAAGGAACAACAAGAGTGCAAAAGGGAACGACAATAGTTTTGTTCAAAGGAACAGCAAGCACGCAAAAGGAACGGCAATTGTTCTATTCAAAGGAACAACAAGTGTGCAAAAGGAACATCAATTGTTAGGTTTTTAACCATCTGAATAGGTAATTTTTAGAAACCTGGAAATGTGTTTTGGTTGAAGTCAAGGTTGATTAGTCATTAACTAAATTCATTTATGAGTTGGTTTATTTCAAAATTAAGTAGTGGATGGTTTGTTAATGTTATGAATTTCATTATAGTTACCCAATTGTTGTTGCTGAACCATGACACATTCATTTCTCTACGAAGACAGGGTTTGGGTGATGGGATGAAGCAGGAGTTTGGAACATAAAAGCGTGCTAAATGAGTTCATTTATAGTTATCCTCCCTAGTTTTGATTTTCTCGAATGACTGTCAAAAATAATAAAAAAATTGAATAAAAGCTACAGAAAAGAAAAAAAAAAATTATATAGAGTATGTACAGTGTCAATAGAATTCAACTTTTATGGAGTTGGGGTGGTTGGATTACCTTCCCAACCAACCACAATTTGAACGGTAGGATCCTTACTTGCTTCCTAGTAGAAAGATTCTTTTGAGGGCGACTGATGATAAATTCATAGCCAGTGTCCATTGACCTGAAATGGAGATCCGTACCCATCGATGGTGCTTAAAGTGACTATTCTATTATCATGGACTTCATTGATTTCATATGGTCCTAGCCACAGTGTCTGTAATTTTCCCGAAAAATCCTGGAATATGGAATCATAGAGGAGTGCCCAACCACCTTTTTTAAATGACTTTTTCTTGATATGTTTGTCGTGCCAGGTCATTCTCTGTTGTTGAATAACAGTCGTGTGCTCTACAACAAACATACGTTCTTCATCCAATTTGTTGAGTTGTTGAAGGCGTTGTTTAAGTTCTTTTGTAAGATCCAGTTCAATTTCCCGGGCCATCCTTAGAGTCTTGATTTCAAAATCAATTGAGAATATGGGTTCTTTTCCATAGACTAAATGATAAGGAGAGTAGCCAATGGTGTTATGCCATGTTGTGTGGTAAGCCCATAAGGCATTTGGGAGCTCTAAAGCCCAATTTTGTCTGTTTTTTGAGATAGTCTTTGTCAGGATTGCCTCCAGGACTTTATTAGTGCTTTCCACTTCCCCATTTTCTTTTGGATGGTACGTAGAAGTAATTATGTGTTTGATATGATAATTATCTAGGGTGGTGTTGATTCTATGAGCTATAAATTGTGACCCCCCATCAGTAATTACTTCTCTTGGTAGTTCATAGCATACGAATAATTTGAAAAGAAATTTGATGACTACTTCTTTTGTTGCATTTGGTAAGGCTTCTTCCTCTACCCATTTAGTCATGTAATCCATTGCAACTAGAATATAGGCCTTCTGATTTGACTTTGGATTTAAGGGGCCAACGAAGTCTAGTGCACATCTCTCAAATGGTTCTGCAACTACTTGTGCTTTCAAAGACATTTCATCAGCCTGACTTGGTTTTCCCATCTGTTGACAACTATTGCAGGTTTGGACATATTTCTTCATGTCTCTGAATATTGAGGACCAATAATAGCCCATCTGCAAAATTTTGTGTCCAGTCCTGTGATATGAAAAATTCCCACCACAGGGCTCATCATGTTCGACCTTAAGTATGTCATAGATTTCGTTGTCTTGTACGCATATGCGGATCTGGAGATCGACTCCTGTATGGAAGAGATATCTGTTGATCCAGGTGAATCGTGTGCTACGTTGGACGATCAATTTTATTTCCCTTGATAAAAGATGTGCCGGTAGTCTTCCCGCTGCCAAGTAATTTTCCACATCAGTGTACCAAGGTGGCTTTGTAGTAACGAAAAATAGATGCTCGTCTGGAAATCGATCTTCGACTGTTAAGGAGTTGTCTGTTTTGGGTATGCGGGATAGGAAGTCTGTGACAAGGTTTTCTCTCTCGGGTCGATCTTTGATGGTGATATCAAATTCTTGCAATAGTAACAACCATCGAGTGACCCTTCCATTAGTAATTGGTTTATCAGCTAGATATCTAATAGCAGAATGATCAATATACAGAATGACCGGGTAGCCTGTTATATAATGAGGAAATTTATTGATGGCATGTATAATAGCTAAAATTTCTTTCTCTATTACTGTATAATTAAGTTCAGCTGGATTGATATTCTTGATAATAAAATAAATGGCATAGGGTTTCTTATCCTCCTCTTGTCCGAGGACAACACCTATGGCAATATCTGATGCATCGGTGGAGATGTGAAATGGTATTTTCCAATTTGGTCCCCTTAACACCGGTGTTGTTGAGATCAACTTCTGGAGTTCTGCAAATGCCACATCACACTTGTCAGACCACTGAAACTCTACATTACTAGTCAAATCATGTAAAGGTGCAGTGGTTCTTGCAAAATTTTCCATAAATCTATGATAGTATCCTGAAGCGCCAAGGAAACTACGTACCTTAGTTTGTGTGTGTGGTGTAGGTATATTAAGGATTACCTCTATTTTTGTTGGATCTACTCTAATTCCATCTACAGAGATATAATTCCCTAGTACTACACCTTCTGTCATCATCATGTGACATTTTTCATGGCTTAAACATAACCTTGCCGCAATGTACCCCTCTAGTATTTTCTCCAGGTTATTCAGTGCTTGATCGAAGTCGTCGTCATAAGGAGTGAAATCATCCATATAGACTTCAAGCCCTTCGCTGATCAGATCATTGAATATGCTCAGAATGGCCATTTGAAAAGTGGTTGGAGTGTTATAAAGTCCAAAGGGTAATACTTTGTATGCAAAAGTGCCCCAGGGGCATGTGAATGTAGTTTTATCTTGATCTTCTGGGGTAATCTGAATCTGATTGTACCCGCTAAAACCATCTATGAAAGAAAATAATTTCTTTCCTGCCAAAGTATCTAGGACCTGGTCAATGAAAGGAAAAGGGAAGTGGTCTTTTTGAGTGGCTTTGTTAAGTTCCCTGTAGTTGACACAGATTCTCCATTTCCCATTTTTATTTGGGATGATCACTAATGGGGAAACCCATCGACTATCTGAGATGGGATATATAAAATTTACATCCAACAACTTTTGTAATTATTCTTTAACGATATCCCTAAGGTGAGGATTCAACCTTCTCTATGGTTGTCGGATTGGTCGGGCATCGTTTTCAACATTAATGTGGTGTGTGCAGAGTTTCAGATCAATCCCTTTCATATCATAATATTCCCATGCAAAAGCTTGTTGGTATTTGGAGAGGACCTAAATTAGCTTGTGTTGTTGTTGTTCATCTAAATTGGCATTGATGTTTAGAGACCTCCCTGGTGCAATCTCGACGGGTTTGTTGTTATGAACCGCTGTAGTTGGAATTTATTGTTCTATTAAATCTTCCAGTTGGTCTCCCTGTGCTTCATAATCTAGAACAACTTGGAGCATCTGGCAGGTCGGGTTGCTCATGGTGGCTGGACTATTGATAAACCCATTGATTACGTCATCCTCTAGCTGGTTTTTAAGTCTAAGGGATTCCTCTTGTGTAATAGGGGCTTGTAAATCCCTCTCTGGGTAAAATGGTGGTGGCAATTATGGATATACGAAAGTTGGACTTGGCTTAGCAGGACGATATAAAATGAGATTCTTTGTGATACCCCCTCTAGTGATTGTCACATTAATTGCTCAACATCCTATATACACATCTGTTGTTGCAAGCCATGGCCTGCCCAGTATTAATGGATTCCCTTCAAGTCGACTTTGTGGGTTGATGATGAGGAAATCCACCGGATATTCCCAAGAGTCGACGGAGATGGCTATATCATGTAAAGTGCCAATTGGTGGAACTACCGATCAATCTGCCAACTGCAACATTATTGTGGTGGGTTCGAAGGAGTTAAAACCCAGGATATTGCAGGTTTCCATAGTCAGGATGTTGATGGTTGCTCCCAAATTGACTAGTGTATTTGGAAAAGAACAGCTCTGGATCTGAACTGTCACTATGGGATTCCCCGGATCTACATATTTGACCGGTTCTTGTCTATCTAAAATTATATTAGACAAGGCTCCTACCACACGGACTGTTGATGATGGATTTTTAATTTTTCTGATGGGATTTATCCCACATACATCCTTGATCGTTTTTGTGTAGATTGGGATGCCCTCGAGAGCTTGCAGGAGTGGAATCTTAATATATAAATTCTTGATTTCCCCTACTATTTCGAAGTTGGGATATACGACCGGTTTTGTTATCATCAATCTTTCGGGGAACGGAGGGGAGGGTGTTTCATCCTTATCAGGATCTTTTGATTCGACTGTGTTCCCCCCTTACTCGATTTCTTCTGTTATTACCACAGTCGAATGTGTTATTGTTGGTTGTTTTTCACTCTCCTACTCTTGAAAAACATTATTTTCTTCAAGAGAGATTATCTATCACGATATCAACCGTAGTTCGTTGCACCCTACCGAGTTGGTCTCTCCTTCCCCATTCTCCATAATATGGATGAGTTGAGTCAGTCTATTATTTGGATTCGAGTGAGGCTAGGCTGGTAGTTGAGGGCACAATTGTGATTGCAGATTTTGAGGCAATTGGAGTGGTGCTTGTAGCGTATATTGAGTTTGAGGGGCCATCCCTATGGGTTGGTTGTTTGTCCCCATGGGGCACTGCCAACTCTAATTCCAATTTGGGTTTTGGGTAGTCATGTTGGGCCACTGTGAAGGGTAGATGTTTTTATTTGAGTTTTTCCAGGATGAGGTGGGATATTGTGAGTTAGGCCAAGTAGAAATTGTGGTTGGCTGATTCTTCCATGGAGGATTTGCAGCGGGATGGTTTTTCCAATTGGGATTTGCAGGTGGGTATTGTTGGGATTGCCAGTTCTGATTAGTAAATGGATGACCCTTCAATGGGCTACCAGGAGCTTGCTGCTAATTATAATGTCCATAGAAGAAAGAGGAAGGGTCTTGTAGTGTATTTGGAGGCCGATTATTCCATTGACGTCGCTGGGCCATCAGATATAATGGCTTTGTTTCTTCTTATGCTTCTCTAAAGATAGATTTCAGTCTAGGAAGTGATGGGCATTGTTCTGTGTCACGATCTTTTGCGCAGATAGCACAAACCCGAACCACGTCCAAAGGGCAATCCCTTGGACCATGTTTCCTTCTACACCTGTGGAAAAATATGGCCAACGTTTGTTCTGCTTCTATTTTCTTCTGTTTGGCCTACAATACATCCAATTGTGTATTCATAGTGCTCAGAATATCTATTTTGAAGTTTTCTAAGAGATTACCGACTTTAGCTCGCATAACACCCCCATTGGTAATATTGTTATTTCTGGTGAGGGGGATACACATTCCTGATCTAGTATGTGAACTTCCTCTTGAGCACCCGATGCACAGTAGGATCATGTCATCATAATTTTTTGATAAATATCACCCTTCCCCATTAAATTCAACGTTTCTACCCATTTATCTTTCATACCCTTAATCAAAGTTGCCTTAAGAACTTCACCTGGTAACGTGCCATAGGGTGATCTTTGTAAATTATATTGAAATATCTCGACATATTCTTCTAATGATTCATTTTCTTTTGCAGTCATTTGAAATATTTCATCTTTTAAGTCTCTAGTTCTACAATAATCATGATATTTTGTTAAGAAGGCATGTTTCATTTCATCCCATGAGTTAATAGTTCCCCCTCCCAATCCCATGAACCAGTGTAGAGCTTCTCCTTTCAAAGTGGAGGGGAACGATTTTAGTTTTGGGGGTTTGGAGGTGTAATCATACCCTCTACATAGGACATCAAATTCAAACAAGAATGCGTCCGAGTCTTCTAATATTAATCCATGAAAGGTTGGCAGGTTTTGTAGGGGATTTGCCTTCATGGGGGCATTGGCGATTGGATCAACTATCGGATATTCCAAAGTGGAAGTCTGGGGACGTTGTGGATTTGGTTGTTCCATTTGATCAAAAATATGCCAAAACTCTTCAGGGATTTCCTGATCCAGGTACTTTATTTGAAATGGTTGGTTATCTGATCCTATAGGGGATTTGATTACACTTCCTCTATCTGGGATTTCGGGTATGCCTTCTTCTTTCACAGGAGATTCTGGGTCGGGTGGTGGGTATATCTCGGCTATCCCACTGGTTTCTCCTTCTCCTTCCTCCAGATTACAAGGGTTTCCCTCTTCTAAAGGGTCGAGGGGTGGAAGATTTGTGCTCTGAAAGATTTTCTCAATCCCTTCAGTTTTGCTATGAATCTCAGCGTGGGTTGTAGTTGGTGAAACTGCCACCTGAGGGATTCGGGTATATCCTTTTCTAGGTTTAACCGAAGCTTGAGATTCTGTTTTTTTGAATGATGTCGTCTATGAAAGTGATTCTTCGATGGAGCACCAAGCCCTGGGCTTTGGTAATTTTTGGTGGGGTTTTTTTTTTTCAAGATCTTTCTTCTTAGTCATACACACTTCACACCAACAAAAAAAAGGAAAAATCAAGAAAGAAAAAACACCTATGCTACCTCTTGTTGCATCAGCTGGAGGTAGGCATTGGCATAAGCATCTTACTTATTGCCTACATAGGTTCTTACCTTCCATCTTCAATACCTAGTCCTCCACAACCACAATCTATACTACCTTTGACATTCTTCCCTGACAACGACGCCAAAATGTTGGTCTCTAAAGATGTCTAAAACAACCTTAGTTTAACATTAATTTATCAACCCAAGGATTCATCTTTTATCTCAAAGAATATCGGCAAAGTCTATGCAGATAGCTAGTAGAGGCTAAAATCATGTAGTTAAAGAAAATCTGAGTTTATCAACAATCAAGTTCCTCAAACATTCATTAAAGATTCTAGGAATTGAAATCTAAAGCTGTGTAATGGAAAATAACTAATTAATCTATTGAATTCATCTTAAAAGAAGTAATTGAATCTAAGTACAGACTTGCAGAATTAGCTATTGCTATGAATCAAATTGCTGGGAAGGAAAAGGAAAATTACTCTATCTATGAAAAGAAACAGGATCTGTAATCTAATTGAAAAGGGATAGCAATCGTAATTCTATCGAAAGAAATAACAACTATATTTTAATAGAAAGGAACAACAATTGTAAACTAAGTGAAAGGAACAACAATTGTAAACCAAGTGAAAGGAACAACAAGTGTGAACTTATGAGGAACTATCACACATCAAATCTCAGTAATGGAAATTGGAACAACAATCATCTAATGCTTCAAGAACATCTATCTTTTTCAATTGACATGAAATCATCAACACACTTATGCATTCATTTAACCATTGTAAAAGAGAATCGAATCACAAAACCTAAATTGAACTGATACAAGTACAGGTCGAATAGTAGCTCCTTCAGACTGGGCCCTTGGTCCGCAGAAGCACTGCTATTGGAAATTCAGTATATAGAAATGGTAAAACCACTCAAATCTTTTATTAATTTCATAACTGGTACAACATTTTACAAAAAATTCTAATGCATAGAAATTCTAAGTTCTAAGTTCTTGGATGTAATTCTTCTCCTTTTCCAAGGTCTATTTTCACCCTTTATATATTACAATAGTCTAGGTAAATTAAGATATCCTGAGGATCGAGAGATCCTCAGGATTTCTTTACTATTATAAAGTTACAATATGAGAAACTCAATCATCTTCAAAACTGCCTTGCGCCATGCAATCCTCAACCTCCAATAGCTTGTGCATCTTCAAGATTTCCTTTTCTATCTTAGGTTTGACAATATTTAACTAATCCTGTAATAAAACTAGACAATTCCAATCATATTTTAGGATATATGTAATTTAACTTTATCAATAACGCAAAAGAGTATATTATTCATTTTCTATTCTATTTTCTCCTAAATAACCGAAAAGTCAATCAAGATGATATTGTGAAATGTGGGAGAAAGGAAGATATTTATACCTTTTTCATAACCTAACACTGAGAGGGGGCGATGAATCAGTATTAGCACTTTTCTTACTTTAACCACAATAAAAATTATTCAATGATATTCAATCAACATTCAATATATTATCAATATAATAAATCAATGCATAAACAACACATAAACGCAGTGCACTGCAATTTTACGTGGAAACCAATGCAGGAAAAATCCAAGGAATGATTTTCTTATTTATCAAAGAGTACATTCATTGGAAGAAACAACTATTTCTCCAGCTACAACTGGAAGGAGGCTCCAACTCCCTATTTATAGGATACAACTTGAAATAAGATCCAACTCCCTATTTACTGGCTCCAACCAGAAGGAGGCTACAACCCCCTCTCCTTGCCCCGTCCAATCGCCCTGAAATATAAATGTAAACAACTTGTCACTACCTCTGTTGTTGTAACTGATAACCTATTGTTGCTTCTTTTACTGATACCTATGTCATTTCTATTGATATTGATATCTCATCAAGAATGAAACCACACATTCCTCATACCAAAATCTACAAGAGAGTTCTCCAAATCAAGTGTTTATGAATCATTGAGACATATGTGTTCTTGAATTATTCAGAATAACACCCTAACGCACTCAGGAAAACAAACATTTACCCTGAAGCTAACCTAGGTTTATGATCCTCTTATCTTCAACAATTTTTCCTCATAGGTATGTGACCCTATACACTATTTTCTCGCTGGTATTCATGCTTTTCCTCACTTCAACCCATAGATGTTCATTCTTTTCCTCCTGAAACCCGTAGATGTAATCATGAAACCTCTATTTGTAACTTCTTCTTTGTACACTTGGCTTCTGCAAACTTGTTCCTTCACTAGACTTCTCTGACCTCAACTCACTGCCTTATATCTCCAACCTATATTCTCATAAGTAATATGCAATTAGCATTTACCTGTGTTTTAATGAGGATCTCATGATGTCATGTAACTATCATGCACATGAAACTGACATGCTGCTTTTTAACTTCTGATGTAACTTGTTAACTTTTGATACAACTTGTTAACTTCTGATGCAACTTGTTAACTTTTGTTTGTAGCCACTTTACTTTGATATGAAACTTGCTAACTCATTGTTTATCGTTACTTTAACATGAAATTGACATGCAACTTGTTGAATTCAGTTTAGATATTCTTTACTCTGACATGCAACTTGTTAACTTCATGTTCAAGTGTTGACATAAATGACAACCAATCTTTCAACAATTCAATAATTAATATAAACAGTTAATCTTTCAACAATATCCCCCTTTGGCATTGATGGAAACACACCACTTCTCATGCTCATGATGGCTCCCCTTGTCTTCATAACTCTTATTTTCATTTCCAAGCCTCTATTTTTCTCCCCCCCTTTGACATCAATGGAAAAGGGTAATGTCTCCTTGGGGTTGCTCCCCCTTTCTGTAAGCCTCTGGTCTTTGTTGATGTTTCTCTTCATGGTGCTTCCTCGTGTACATCTCTGATAAAATGAATTCAAAAATCATTCAAATCTTTCATGATAACTACTAATTTCCTCTTGTCACTGTGGGGATGAAACTACTCCAAGTTTCTGTCAAAGATATTCAAAAGTCTCCCTCAAAAGAGGTTTAGTGAAGATATCTACAATCTACTATTTTGTACCAACATACTCTACCTTGATGTTCTTCTCTGTAACATGTTCCCATATAAATTGAAACTTGATCAGAATGTGTTTCATCATGGAATGCATCAATGGATTCTTAGATATACTTATGGCACTGGTATTATCACAAAATATTGGAATAGGCTCATCATATTCCACCTACATGTACCGCAAAGTTTTCTTCATCCATAGAACCTATGTACAACATGATGTTGTTGCAATATACTTTGTTTCTACTATGGACAATGATATTGAAGATTGTTTCTTGTTTAATAAAGATACCAAACACTCACCCAAGTAGAAATATTCTCCACTTGTATTTCTTCTATCATCAATGTTACCTGCCCAATCTGCATCTATGTAGGGAATAAGAGATAGATAATTCCCTTTTGGATACCACAATCCAAAATCTTATGTACCTTTTAGATATCTAAATATCCTCTTCACTGCCATAACATGTGATTCCTTTGGTGTTTCTTGAAACCATGCCACCTATCCAAATGCCTACATTACATCTGGTCTGGAAGTTGTCACATAGAGTAAACTACCAATCATCGATCTGTAGAGCCTCTTATCTGCATCCTTGGATTTATCAACTTTGCTCAATTTTCAACTAGTCTGCATGGGAGTACTTATGGGCTTGCAATTTACCATTCCAAACTTCTTTAGCATTTCTTTTATATACATGGTTTGGGAGATGAAAATACCTTTACCTTGTTGACATATGCAGAGTCCCAAAAAGAAATACAACTAACCAAGTAATGACATTTTGAATTCATTCTGCATGTATTTAGAAGATTTCTAACTCATCCTATCATCATCACTTCCAAAAATAATATCATCAACTTAAACTTCAATTAACAGAATACTATCTTGATTTAGCTTTATGTAGAGATTGTTGTTTGTATTTCCTTTCTTGAACCCTTGTTGTTTTAATTATTTTTCCAGTATTGAATACCATGCTCTGGGGGATTGTTGGAGACCATATAAGGCCTTCTTCAACTTGCAAACATAATTTTCCTTCTTTGACAGTCAAAATCCTTCTAGTTTCTCGATGTAGACTTCTTTCTCTTGATCTCTGTTTAGGAATTCTTATTTCACATCCATCTAAAATACTTTAATATTATTGGAACATGCATAAGCTAGGATCAGTCTGATTGCTTCCATTCTGGCAACCGGGGAAAATGTCTCTTCGAAATCTATACCTTCAACCTGAGCATATCCCTTGCATACTAACCTTTCTTTATTCCTGGTTACCTGTCCATCCTTGTTTAGCTTGTTTCTGAATACCCATTTTGTTCCAATCACATTCTTATATTTAGGCCTTGGAATAAGTTCCCATGTTTCATTCTTCTCTATCTGATCCATTTCCTCTTCCATAGATTTGATCCAGTGTTCATCTTTGTTGGATTCTTCAAAATTGTTGGGTTCAACTGTGGACAATAGTGCTATATGTCTTTTTTTCGGTGAGCGTAATTTTCTTTGAATTTCAACTCCTGTATCCTTATTCCCAATGATCTATTTTGGTGGATTATTTTTCTACACTTGCCTACTAGGAGTTTTGGGAGATATTTGAATATTTTGCTAATCATATTCCTCTTGCTCTGCTTCTAGTTGCTCTTCCTCCTCTTCTGATTTTTCTTCTTCTTTCAAATCCTCTTCTTATGATTTTTCTTCTTCTTTCAAATCCTCTTCTCATTCCTATTATGTTGAGTCTTTGTTTTATTCTTTGGGATTTCATACACTTGACTCATCAATATATACATTGATGCTTTCCACTATTCTGTTGAGTCTCATATTGAAACACTTGTATGCCTTTATCTTGCTTGAGTACCTGAAAATATGCATTTATCAACTAAGGAGTCATACTTTCCAGTCATGTCTTCTTCTCTTTTGATTTATCACGTGCTTCCAAATTCTCAAAAATGCTTCACATTTGTCGATCTTCTTTCCATAGGTCGTAGGGAGTCTTATCACTATTATTTCTGAGCCTTCATATGCTCTGGATATGAATTGTCTTATGTACTTCCTATGCCAAAAATATGTCACCCAACTTGAAATATTTCAGCATGGTTTTGTCCATTTCCTATACTATTCTATTCTTCCTTTCAAAAACTCCATTTTGTTGAGGTGTCTTGGTTGTTGAGAATTGTCTCTTTATCCCATGTTTTCTACAAAATTCCATAAATTCCTTTGATGTGAACTCTCCTCCATTTTCTGATATCAAACACTTTATTTTATATTATGTCTCAATTTCAACCAACTCTTTGTATATATTGAAGTGCTTGAATGCCTCTAACTTCTTCTTGAGAAAGAAAACTGCAGGCATTCTTGTATAGTCATCAACGAGTAGTATAAAGTATTGTTCACCATTCAATCTCTTTGTTCTCGTTGGTCCACATAGATCGGTATGTACAATATCCAATGGTTTCGTTGTGGAGTACTCTTTTGATTTGAAATTGGTCATGGTCTATTTTTCTTGTAGACACTTCTTACATAGAGTATTTGTTGGCTTTGAAATTTCAGGAATTTATTTTTATGTTTCCTTTATGTTGATTTTCACAAGATTGTCAAAGTGCATGTGACCCATTCTTCTATGCCAGAGCCAACTTTCATTTTCCATTCTTAAACAACAACTTTATTTTCCAACTTCATTCAAAACATGTATGTTGTTTGAAGTCCTTATTGTTGTTTCCACTAACATTCCTGATCCTTCTTTCATAATTTCAAATTTCTCTGAGTCGAACTGAAGTATGTGTCCTTGATCTCACATTTGACTTATACTTGCAAATTGTGTTTCATATCTCTAACAAGTAGAACGTTTTCTTCCTTGGCATCTGTGCTTCCAAGGTTGACTGTGCCACTTCCTATAATTTTAGCTGACTCATCATTTCCAAACGAAATTAATCCATCTCTATCTTTCCCTAGAATTAGAAACTTTTTCTTGTCACTTGTCATATTGTTTGAACAACCATTGTCAACATACCAATCGTTTTTCCTGTGTTGAGCTTGTAGAGAAATTGTGCACTCTTCTGAGTTGAATTGATCTTGCTTCCCTATCCATATATTTTGTGGTCCATGTATATAATTGTGGATATTCTTATTTGGTTCCCTTGGAAGAATAGTCAACCTGCAATCTCTGGCCATGTGTCCAAAGTTGTTTCATTTGTATCATTCTACTTCATTTCTCAATGAACCAAACCTATTTTGATTTATGTTGTATGCTTCATACGATTTTATGTAATAACTATGATTTAAGTACCCTACATAGTTTCTTCGGTTCCTAGCATAGGCCCTACATTTTACATCTTTATGTCCAAAAATAGCACAATTAAAACAATGACCATAAAATAATCTTTGATACCTGTAAGTAGATGATATTATTTGTGATGCACTCCTTCTGAATTCATCTTCTTGAGTCTTCTTTATTTCTGGAATTTTCTTCTTTAGGGGCCTACATTCTTCCTTCTTGACTGAATATCTAACAATCTCTACATATATTATTTGTTATGCTTCCTATTCTAATGTCTTGGAGATTGATCCTTTCTCATTCTGTACTTGAATGTATCCTAGTCTAGATCTGTCATTTGAAGGTTTTCGATTACTGATAATTTGCTCCAATATTTTGGTGCTCTTCTACTACATATCATTCTTCGGAATATTTTTCCTTAAAGAGACTATTTCTACTTCCAATCTTCCAATTGTTTTCTCCTTCTCTTCTAAATAAATTCTAAGTACTTCCTCAATAATTTTTTCTTCTTCTATTTGAATTTTTAGACTTGTCATCATCTGCTCTAGTTCTTCAAATTTGGAATTCTGAGGTCCTTCTTTTGTTTTTAACTCTGCCTTTAGTAACCTGTTTTTCTTTCTTTCCTTCCTCGGTTCTTATAATGCACTGATTAAATCTTCTCTAAGATTGACTTCACATTTTTCTTTGGAAACATCTTCTACTGCCATGAAGAGTACTCTTTTTGAATCATTGTCACTGTCATTATCCTCCTCGTCTGATGAGGAACTTCCCTCCTTTGAGTAGAAAATTTTCTTGAAGAATTTATTTTTGTTTCTTCTCTTATTTCCCTCTTGATATTTCTTTTCCCTTTTAGAATTTTCTTATTCATCACTATATTTATTCTTATGAGGACATTTAGAAGAAAAATTACCAATACCACCACAGTTAAAACATTTCAATGGGAGCATACCTTTATACTTTCCAGTTCATTTCTTTAATTTCCTTACAAAGTTATCCATCCCTTCATCTTCATTTGAATGATAACTATAGCTCCAACCTGGTTTTCACTTATGCTTGTCCTTATTCTTTGTCTTCTTAGATTCCTTGAAATATGCTTCCTTCATGAATAGGTTCTCCTATTCTATTCTCATCTCATAGGTTGCAAATATTTCATGCAACTCGTCCATGCTCAATTTATCAAGATCTATTCTTTCTTCTAAGGATGATATTTTAGAATCAAATCTCATAGGAAGAGACCTCAATACCTTTTGAACAACAACTGAGTCCTCAACTTCTACTATCAATCCCTTAATAGTGTTAACTACTTTGTCAACTCATAGAATGTAGGCTACAATGTCCTCATATTCCTTCATATTCAATTGCTCAAACTTAGCTCTGAAGATTTGAAGCTTAGCTCCCTTAACTTTGGCATCTCCTTCATAGATATTTTTTAGTTTATCCTAAATATCCTTTCCACTTTCACAATGCATAAGTTTGAAAAACACGGAATCAACTAAACTTCTTAGAATAGTACCTTTATCCTTTGAGTTGTTTTCGCTGAGTTTATTTCCATCTTTGTCAGTTGGGGGTGTTATCACTCCAGGAAACTCTCCTAGGTTGTATCTTAGAGATTCCTGGTAACATGACTATTTTTGTAATTATTTACTCAATAATGGATGTGGGGTTGGATCAAGATGAATATCTAAATCACTGGATTGTATCTTCAAGACAATCTAGTTATATTCACATAGTATAAGGCCTTCAAGAGATATTATCAGATAGGTTTGTAGATCAAATGGATAAAAAACCAATCAATTAAATAGAACATACATAAACAATATATATGATGGGTCAACAAAATAGCAGTGGATGCTTATGATTCTTGTTTAATAATAAAAGGTAAAATAAAAGTTACTGATGCAGGAGCATCATCAACAGTCAAATGAGCGTGAAGGCGGAAGACAGCTGGAAGACCACCAGCGCACGATTTTGAAATGATTTTGAAACATTAATGTAATGGTTAAAGTGAAGCATACTTGCATATTGTAAACAGATCATGAGTGATTCTCTCTCATCTGTAGAATGTAGAGGCATTTATGCATAGTTAATGAAAGTAGGTAGGTTTGAATTAATAATTAGACAATTTAGAGAGTAGGAGGGAAAACAGATATAGACACCCTCACCATTGTATCATTGTATGATTATGAACATTCTTCATCATTGAGAGTTGTAGCAGAGAGCTGTAGAAAAGGAGAAGTCCATCTACAAGAGCTTTGAATTAATATATGAAGCTTTGAATCAGATTTCATGGAGTTATGATGTTTTCTGTTTATACATGGTGAATGGTATGATTACAGTTGTTTTAATCTCTCTGTTATGTATTTGCTTTAATATTGTGTTGAATGTATGAATTTATGTTGAATGTTTGAAGTCTGAGAGAGAGAGAGAATGAGTTTCAATTGTTTCTCTTCCTGAGTGAGAGAAGTTCCTGCAAGGAGTGCAGTGAAGCGTCCACAAGGTGTGTGTTGACGAAGTTCTGAGTCGTATCTCAGAAAGCTCAGGAGGGATACCATTGTTCTCATTCCAGCAAAAGTGCAGGAGAAGCACAAAATCCGTGCAAGGTGTGACCAGGCTAATCGAGGCCTTAGAACTTATCAACTAAGTTTGAAGGTTGAAAGATTGTTTTTGCATGGAGTGCACAGAGTCGAAAGATCAAATACCCAAGAGTATTTGAATGATTTCTGCAAGGAGTGCATGCATGAGTCCCTTTAGAGACTCGAGTTTACAAGTTAAAGCTTAGAAGGGATAACACCTTTGAACACTTCAAAGGAAGATGGATATCAAAACACTTCAAGGGAAAGACATTTGTTGTTTCATAGAGATTCTCGAGGAAAGAATCAAACGGTCAAAATTCTCCATGGAGAACTTGCAAAGCCGCGAGGACTGTAGGATCCAGAGAAGTTGCAGGGTGGTTAGAGGCAGGCGAACTCATCACTCTAGGATCCAGAATCAACGTGGACCATTGACTGTGCTTTGCACAAACCGTCAAATCATCTCGGTATCTCAGGGATCCTGACTGGGAAGAATGGAGCATAGAGGAACGAAAGTCCTGAAGTCACGAGTCACGACAAAAATCTCCATGGAGTTTCAAAATTTCATCATTTTGCTTGTCGGAAAGGAGAGGAGACAACGTTTGGGATCGAGAGTTTCGAGATTGCGAGAAGTGGAGGGAGAGAGCCAGACCATTGGATCAAAGCCATAGGAGAGTCGTCATATCTAAATCTGCGTGGAGTATCACATATCAGATTCCAAGACGTGAAAGACATCATATCGATTCGCGTCTTGGAATACCATAAAAGGAGGGCCCATAGATTCAACTGTTCAACTCGTTAAACTTGTGAGTTGCGAGAGAGAGACTGTCATTTATCTCTAGCCGGTGGTCACGCATGGAGGGAACTAATAAGAAATACTCATACCCATCGCATATCGGGTATCGACATTTGGAGAGGAGAAGTTGAAGTTCTTCAACCCGCGAACACGTGAGTTGCGAAAGGCGCTTGCGCAAGGACCTGTGGATCGAAATTGTTAAAGGTTTCAGCAGGGAGCCAAAGAAGCCACTTCGGCTTAAGGAGATTTAGAACGATCCTGTGTGGATCTTGGCCCGAGGGTCGGGGTCTGCATCAAGTGGTATCAGAGCCTGACTCTGTTTGTATATTGCAGACAGAGGGAGCAAGAGGAGAAAGAGTACTCTCATACATGTCAGAGCTGTAGGAATAGTTATTTTCTTTCTGTAGCTGAGAACAGGGGAATATTTCTTAGCCATGCCGCCGAGAAGAAGAGACAGGCCAGTGGTGATGCTTGATCCAGCAGTGGAAAGGGAAATGCGCGAACTACATGCCAAGCTTGATGCTATGGAGACAACACAGAGGCGCACAGTCGACACTGGGGATATCAGTGAGGCTGACAGTGAAAATGAGGTTGGAAATGAAGGAGAAGAAGTCGCAGTCGAAGATGTTGCAGATGAACGCCTATTTAGGGCTGTTGCAAGGATAGGTTCCAGAGAAAAATTGGGCAATCCAGTGTATGAGGGAAACCTAGATGTTGAAGAGCTTCTAGACTGGATTAGATATCTGGATAAATACTTCGACTACAAGGATGTCGAGGAAGATAGAAAAGTCAAACATACTGTCACTAGACTTAAAGGGCATGCAACACTATGGTGGGATGAACTGCAAGCTGACAGACGCTGCAAAGGCAAGCAGAAAATCAAAAGTTGGGATAGGATGGTTGTGAAGATGAAAGCCAAATTCATACCCAAGGACTACCAAATTACTCTATTTTGGAGGATGCAGAATTTGAGACAGAAGCTGATGACAGTGAATGAATACATTGAAGAGTTCTACAAGATAAACATCATAGCAGGTCATCGGGAAATCAATGATGAAAAGGTTTCCAGGTACATGAATGGATTGATATATGACATTCAAGATGAGATGAGCATGATGATCATTCAGAATGTGGAAGATGCTTATTAGATGGCTCTGAAAGTTGAAGAGAAGCTGAGCCGAAAGCAAGGTCAAAGAGGCCGAGGCAGAAGTCAAACCAGAGGCAAAACAATTGCCTAAGACAGAAGTCATAAATCTAAAGAAGAAGGGAAGAAACCTCAAACTCAAACTGAGAGAGGAGGAAGCTCATAGAGAGGGCAGTATGCCGATAGAAACACTTTTCCTCGAGCTAGAGGAAGAGGAAGAGGCCGAGGAGGTGAAGTGAAATGTTTTGTCTATGGGAAAAACGGACATAAATCTTATGAGTGTCCAGAAAGGCAGAAAGATGGTGGTGAAACTCACATTATCGAAGCTCAAGGATGGAATGTTGAGGTAGAAGATGTTGAGGGCAGAAGATCCTTGATGATGAGGAAAGTTCTCTTAACTCCAAAGAAGGAGGCAAAGAACCTAGCCCAAAGAAATAGTCTATTTCAGACTGCTTGCAAAACAAAAGACAGAGTATCCAAAGTCATCGTGGACAACGGTAGCATAGAAAATCTCATTTCTACAAAGATGGTAGAAAAGATGGAGCTAGAGACTAGCGTACATCCAAGACCATATAGAGTTTCGTGGCTACAAAAAGGACATCAGGTAAATGTCACTAAACAATGTTTAGTTGAATTTAAAATAGGAGGATATAAGGATGAAATAATATGTGATTTCATTCCCATGGATGTTTGTCATCTATTGTTGGGTAGACCATGGCAATATGACAAGAATGTGGTCCATGATGGGAGAAAGAACACATACACCCTGGAGAAGAATGGAAGGACTCACATGTTGTTGTCGATTAAGGATAAAGAAGTAAAAACAGAGACAAGCAACATTGTACTTATCATGAGTGGGAAGGAACTTCTTAATGAGGTTATGAAGAAGGAAGACACATAATTTATTGTGTTCAGGAAGCCTAGAATTGTTTTGACCAGTACAAGAGTGGATGATTTACCAGAGGAAATCCAGGATTTGATGGAAGAGTTTGTTGATATAGTAGTGGATGAACTACCTCGTTCGTTACTACCTATCAGGAGTATAAGCCATCACATCAATCTTATACCTGGAGCCATTTTACCAAACAAAGCCGCATGCAGGTTGACACCGTAGGAGAATGAAGAAGTCAAGAGATAGGTCCAGGACTTAATGGACAAAGGATTGGTTAGAGAGATCTTGAGTCCATGTGTTTTTCCAACAATACTCAGCCCAAAGAAAGATGTAGGCTAGAGAATGTGTACCGACTCAAGGGAAATCAATAAGATTACCATCAGATACAGGTTTCCATTGCCAAGGATGGATGATTTGATGGATTGCTTGAGTGGAGAAATATTTTTTTAAAAGATTGATTTAAAAAGCGGACATAATCAAATTCGCATGAGAGAAGGTGATGAATGGAAGAAAACATTCAAGACGAATGATGGGCTATACGAATGGCTTGTTATGCCATTTGGCTTAACAAATGCACCCAATACTTTCATGAGGTTGATGAACGAAGTCCTGAAGGATTTCATGGGAAAATTCGTCATAATATATCTTGACGATATATTAATTTTCAGCAAGACGGAAGCAAAGCACTTTAATCATTTAGCTGCATTGATGAGGAGGTTACAGCAAGAGAAATTGCTGATAAAAATGAAGAAATCATCATTTATGAGGATAGAACTCATTTATTTGGTTTTTGTTGTCTCTGCAAATGAGTTGAAGATGGATCCGGAGAAGGTGAATGCAATCAAGAATTGGCCATCACTGAAAAGTGTGTTTGAAGTTAGAAGCTTCCATGGTTTAGCTAGTTTCTTCAGGAAATTCATCCGAAATTTCAGTGGAATTAGTGCACCAATGATGGATAGAGTGAAGAAAAGACATAAATCTTTTCACTGGATAGAGGAAGTAGAGAAGAGTTTCAATCTGCTGAAGAGGAAGATAACTGAGCAACCAATTTTGGTTTTTCCGGATTTTAGCAAGGCATTCCAGGTCAAGTGTGATGCGAGTGGGTTTGCAATTGGAGCGGTCTTGAGCCAAGACGATAGGTCGATCACATACTTTAGTGAGAAATTGAATGAAGCGAAGGTTAAGTACTCCACATATGACAAAGAATTCTATGTTGTGATACAAGCGCTGAAGAAATGGAGAGACTATTTGGTTCCTAAAGAGTTTGTTTTGTACAGTGATAATCACGCTTTGCAATTCGTGACTCAACAGGAGAAGTTGAACCAAAAACATGCTAAATGGGTTGAATTCATGCAGAATTTTACTTTTGTAATTAAACATATTTCTGGAACTGCTAACAAATTTGTTGATGCTTTGAGAAAGAAATGTTTGCTTATGCAGGAATTCAGAGTCAAAAATTTGGGTTTTGATAACCTCAAAGAAATGTATAGGGATGATCCAAATTTTAAGGAAGCATATGAGGCATATGAGAATCTAGTTCTCAGGGACAAAACCCAATGGACCGAATATATGATCCAAGATGGATTATTATTCAGGGGAAATCAGTTATGTATTCCAAAATGCTCCATGAGGGAGAACCTATTGAAGGAAAAACACAAAGGAGGATTGGCTGGACACTTCGGTCATGATAAGACATTCTCAAAATTGAATGGATCATATTTTTGGCTAGGGATGAGGACAGATGTCAAGAAATTTGTGGTCAGATGCAGAATTTGTCAGCACACAAAAGGGAAAAGGAAGAACATAGGGTTATATCAACCATTAGCCATACCAGAAAGGCCGTGGGATGCAGTGAGCATAGATTTTATATTGGGACTGCCAAGAACACAAAGAAGCTATGATTCAATATTTGTGGTAGTAGAAAATTTTTCAAAGATGGTGCATTTCATACCATGCCAGAAAACCAGTGACGCAACTCATATTGCGAACCTGTTTTTCAAGGAAGTCATTAGACTTCATGGATTTCCAAGGAGTATCGTCTCTGATCGAGATACCAAGTTTGTGGGACATTTCTGGAGGATTTTATGGAAGAAGCTGGGGACAAGTTTTCCATTTAGCTCAGTGTATCATCCTCAGATATATGGGTAGACAAAAGTTGTAAACAAGAGCTTAGGATATTTGCTAAGGAGCCTAGTGACTGAACACCACAGTCAATGGGATCATATTCTGCCACAGGTGGAATTTTATTACAATGATTCAATCAACAGAATCATAGGGCATAGTCCATTCCAAATTGTATATGGAATGCATCCAAGGGGAGTTTCTCAATTGAAATATTTAGAACAAAATGAATTCAGGAGTGCTAGTGCAGAGAATTTTGCAGAAGCAATGAAAGAGCTTCAGAACCGAGTCAAGGAGCGATTGCAAAGTTCGAGTCAAGAATACAAGTGCAAAGTAGATCAACATAGGCGATAAATTCAATTTGAAGTTGGTGATATGATTCTTTCACATCTGAGGAAGGAAAGGTTCCCAAGGGGGACATATAACAAGCTGAAGATGAAAAAGATTGGACCATGCAAGGTCATGAAGAAACTTTGGGTAAACGCATATGAGATTGAATTACCCAATGGGGTCGGAATTTCACCGATATTCAACATTGTGGATTTGTACCCTTACAAATATGAAGAAGAAAGAGCATAGGATGAACAAACAGAGGTTCAATGGACTGAACAGATGCCTATAGCTGAAAATCCACATATGGAAAGCATAATTGACAAGAGGATTAGCAAAAATACCAGAAGGAAAGAGTATTTTGAATACTTGGTCAAGTGTAAAGGACATCCAGTTGAAGATGTCAACTGGGAAGATGAAGAAGAAATTTAGAAGCATGGATAGACTGTGCAAGAGCTCATGAATAGGAGTTCATGAAAATTTTCAAGCGAGAGAGTATGATGTAGGAGCATCGTCAGCAACCAAACGAGCGTGAAGGTGGAAGACAACTAGAAGACCACCAACGCATGATTTTGAAACATTAATGTAATGGTTAAAGGGAAGCATACTTGCATATTGTAAATAGATCATGAGAAATTCGCTCTCATCTATAGAATGTAGAGGCATTTATGCATAGTTGATGAAAGTAGGTAGGTTTGAATTAATAGATTAGACAATTTAGAGAGTAGGAGGGAAAACGGATATAGACACCCTCACCATTGTATCATTGTATGATTATGAACATTCTTCATCATTGAGAGCTGTAGCAGAGAGTTGTATAAAAGTCGAAGTCCATGTACAAGAGCTTTGAATTACTATATGAAGCTTTGAATCAGATTTCATTGTGTTATGATGTTTTTTGTTTATACATGGTGAATGGTATGATTACGGTTGTTTTAATCCCTCTGTTATGTATTTTCTTTAATACTATGTTGAATGTATGACTTTATGTTGAATGTTTGAAGTCTGAGAGAGAGAGAGAATGAGTTTCAATTGTTTCTCTTCCTGAGTGAGAGAAGTTCCTGCAAGGAGTGCAGTGAAGCGTCTGCAAGGTGTGCATTGATGAAGTTCTGAGTCGTATCTCAGAAAGATTAGGAGGGATACCATTGTTCTCATTCCAGCAGAAGTGCAGGAGAAGCACAGAAGCCATACAAGGTGTGCATAGGCTATTTGAGGCCTTAGAACTTATCAACTAAGGTTGAAGGTTGAAATATTGTTGTTGCAAGGAGTGCACAGAGTCGAAAGATCAAATACCCAGGAGTATTTGAACGATTTTCACAAGGAGTGCATGTAGGAGTCCCTTTAGAGACTTGAGTTTACAAGTTAAATATCAGAAGGGATAACACCTTTGAACACTTCAAAGGAAGACAGAGATCGAAACACTTCAAGGGAAGGACATTTTTTGTTTCATAGAGATTCTTGAGGAAGGAATCGAATGGTAAAAATTCTCCGTGGAGAACTTGGGAAGTCATGAGGACTGTAGGATGCAGAAAAGTTGCAGGGTGGTTAGAGGCAAGCGAACTCATCACTCTAGGATCCAGAATCAACTTGGACCATTGACCGTGATTTTCAAAAACTGTCAGATCATCTTGGTATCTCAGGGATCCTGACTGCGAAGAGTGGAGCATAGAGTAACGAAAGTCCCAAAGTCATGAGTCGTGACATAAATCTTTGTGGAGTTTCAAAATTTTGGCATTTCGCTTGTCGGAAAGCAGAGGAGGTAGCATTTGGGATCGATGTTTCTGAGCTTGCGAGAAGTGCAGGGAGAGATCCAGACCATTGGATCAAAGCCACAAGAGAGCCGTCAGATATGAATCTGCGTGGAGTATCACATATCGTGAATAAGGAGGGCAGACCAAGTCCTTTGGTTGCATGGATTCCCGAATAGCGAGAAGTAGGAGAAACCTCTTTTCTATATCACATATCGGGATCTTGGGGGTTGAAGGAAGTCATTTTTTATTGAAAAAGTCATGAAGTTGTGAGTTCTGAGGGTCACTGAAGAATTCAAACCTTCATTAGCTTTCGCGTCTCGGAATCTTGTAAAAGGAGGGCCCGTAGATTAAACTATTCAACTCGCAAACTTGTGAGTTGTGAGAGAGAGACTATTATTTAGCTCTAGCCAGTGGTCACGCACAGAGGGCGCTAATAAGAAAGATTCATACCCATCACATCTCATGTATCGGCGTTTGGAGAGGAGAAGTTGAGGGTCTTCAACTCGCAAACATGTGAGTTGCAAAAGGCGCTTGCGCAAGGACTTATGGATCGAAATTGTTAAAGGTTTCGATAGGGAGCCAAAGAAGCCACTTCGGCTTAAGGAGATTTAGAACGATCCTGCATGGATTGTGGCCTGAAGGTTGGGGTCTGCATCAGTTACCATAGGAAATTTAAACAAAGACAAAGAAATGATTTCAACTCATAGGCATAGAATAGAAATGAAAAGAAAGTTTGACAATAACAATGAAAGAAGCTTGCAGGTTGAGTATATTAAAGAAAGTGTCTGTATCACAATAAAAGTAGAGTCTAGAACTCAAATTCAAACCCCTCATTCCTCTAATATATTTGTCTTTATAGACTTTACAAATAGTTTCCAGATCCTAGGATATTGGATCGAATTTTGCCAAATATAGAAAGTCAATAACTGGCCCAAGAAAATAGGGAAAGATCATATAAAATAGGTCAATTCCTATCCTTAGGTGATCTTCATGTCTTTTATATTATTCCACAGGTGTAGTAATCCTTCTAAGGGTGATCGATTTTTATGAGATATGAGAGAAGTCGAAAATGACACCTGCTGACAATAAAACAACTTTATCCCTGAAAATAGCTAACCAATTTTGACCTTTCTGCCTTGTAGAGCATCTCCAAAATCAAAACAGACTCTTGATAAGGATGTCATTAATTATTGTCTATTGATTGGAACTATTCCTGAGGCTTTTGGACAAGGAAAACTTGGATTTGTGCAAAAATATTAACTTTCTTCCCTGTCAGTGCTTTACGTAGCTAGAATAGACAAAATCTGGACCAATTGGCTACCAAAAGCTCTGCTTTCAGTGGCTAATGAACAATTGAAATGTTCACCTAAGCCATCGAAAGTTTTGTCTTAGTGAAATTATCAAAATTTCAAAATACCTTTTTTATTAGCTCCAAAATGCCTTAGGGTTGATCTTCTGAGGCTTTTGCATCTTTCTCAACTTCTGGAAAGACTGTAGGATTGTTGGTTGCCTCTGGTTCATTGCATTGAATTGTTACCTCTGCTAGGGTTTTGAGAGTAGAATGTGTTTGAGACTGGTGTTTTGAAGACATAGCTTGCGACCTTAAAGCCCTGACCTTTTTCATCAAGTCCTGAGCTACTCTCCATAAGTTGTTGTAATCTTTTACAATCTTCTTCTTCTTTTTCTTTTCCTTTATGCTTTCATGTGCTAATCTTTCTAAGGTTGAGTTTCTTTCTGCAAAATTCTTCGACAGGGTTTCATATCTGGTTTCAATTACCCTTTCTAGAACTTCTTGTTGAGCTAACTTCTTTGTAAGCTTCTTGATTTCCTTTGATTTACTCTGCTTCACTTTTTTGCTAGATGATGCATATGCAACTTGTAGTTCTTGTTCTTGTTTCAATATGGTGCTCTTCATCCTCCAAGTCTATGTAGGGAAGATTAAGAATGCTTTTGTTCACTGGGGGTTCTTCGGCCTTCTCTATCTCACTGTTGAAGTTTAGTTTCTTCTTAGTTTTATTAAGATTAGAAGTAGAAGAGGGATGATTAATTGGAAATGGGGAGATAGCTCTCCTCCTCCTCTTTCCACTTCTGGGAGTAGAAGACTTCTTAGAAGAAGGACTCTTTTTACCCTCTGGCTGTACATTAGCCTAAAAATCATTCCAGAACAAGAATTAATTCCATTATGTGCTTCTTCTCTACAACAGCTCATAAACCAAGAGTTTAATCAAACCATGGTGGGATAGCCCGCCTGCAACTTTATTGGTCTTAGCCTTGACCTGATGAACCATCTTAGATAAGCTTCTATGGAGATAATAGGGTAGATTGAGTGGGTTTCTACTAGTGAAATGATTCATGAGTTTGAAATGGTAAACCATCACCCTATTATATCTACCTTCACAAGTTATATAAACCAGAATGGCTTTTAATAACTGTTGTCATTTGTCTTCAAGGAAAGACACAAAAATGTCTTTCTTCCATACCAAACCCTTGTGTTCTGGTTTCAAGTAGGACCTGAATTCAACATTGTTTGTGACAATGGTTTTGAACCAGTTTTATCCAGTCCTGGGAAGCTCTGTCACCTCAGCTATGAGGGCTTCATCCACTTGGAATTCATATTGACCGATGACTTCTTTCCTTCCATTGAAAGTCAAGGAAAAAGCTTCTGCCACCTACTAGTGAGAGCTGTATAATTTTTTACAAAAATTGTAGCATCTTGTGTCCTTGAATAGTTGGCATATCTCCAGGTGCGATTCCAAGTAACTAATATAATCTAGCTCCTTCCTCAGAGTTGATCCTCCTTTCTTCATATGTCGCAATGCTCCTGTACACCTGCAATTGGAAAATTAGGTTTTGGGGGAAAATTACACAGCGTAGACTTAGGAAGATTTGGCTCGGCTGTGACAGGGACGAGAGGTATGAGGTGTGCATTAGAATGTGGTGTTGATTACAAGGTATGTGAAAGAGCGGATTAAGATTTGAAACAATCATGATTGATGATTGTAATTATGAGAAGTACGTAACCATGTGATTTGATGAAACAATGATTTGAAAATATCTGATATATCATGCAAAGATCAACTCCCAGTCTCTAAATGGTTTTTTCTCCTGTCTTTTCGGTGGATAATTGCAATTATAAAACCTCAAACCCAACGGTTTAAGCATGTGAAACGATGTGCTAACTCCTCCCATGCTCCTGCGATTTCGGTGGCTAGAATAGCCCTAAATTTCTTTGTTTAAGTTGTCGAAAGTTAAGGATTTTGGTAGCTAAGAAACACTTTTGAAGAAGCTCCTAAGCTATCGTAACCTGACATTTTACTTAAATCAAATAAAAATGAAACCAATTTTTTTATCTAACTTTATTACATGCATAAAGCCTCAAAAATGAGCTTTAAAAAATTAAAAAATGTATTTTTTAAATGACATTCTATCACCTAAAATAAAACAACCTGATTAATTTATTTGAGGAGATAACAAGGGGAGTGGTTGGTGTTGTATATCCGTTTTCTATTGATTGACAAACATGAAATCATTGTGCATGTAAAAAATTTTCATCCTTTTATTCCAAAAGTTATAGTTCTACCCATCAAACACATGTTCTCCAATTTTAGTGTATTCCATGATCTCCTTCTAGTGGTTAGACTACTTCATGAAGTACCTTCTCTAATACCAATTGTTGGAATATTGAGATGGGGGGGTGAATCAATATTAGCACTTTTCTTACTTTAACCACAATATAAAATCTTCAATGATATTCAATCAACATTCAATATATCATAAATATCATAAATCAATTCATAAACAACAAATAAACACATTACACCAAAATTTTACGTGGAAACCCAATGCGAGAAAAAACCACAGGATGCTCTTATTATTTATCAAAGATTACATTCATTGGAAGCACCAACTTCCTATTTATCTAGCTAAAATTGGAAGGAGGCTCCAATCCCCTATTTACAGGTTGCAACCTGAAGGAAGCTCCAACTCCCTATTTATCGTCTCCAACTGAAAGGAGGCTACAACCCCCTCTTCTTGACCTGTCCAACCTCCCTAAAATATAAATGTAGAAAACCAGTTGTTGCTTCTACTGCTATAACTGATAACCTATTGCTTCTTTTGTTACTTTTGCCTCTTTTGATGCTACCGATATCAATATCTAATCAAGAGTACAACCACACATTCCTCATACCAAAATACACAAGAGAGTTCTCAAAATCAAGTGCTTGTGAATCACCGAGACATACATGTTCCTTAATTATTCCTAATAACTCCCTAACACACTTAGGAAGACATACCTTCACCCTAAAGCTAACCTGGGTTTTTGATCCTCTAATATTCACCAATTTTTCCTCACAAGTCCACGACCCTATACACTATCTGATTGCGAGTATCTGTGCTTTTCCTCACTGTAGCCTATTCATGTTTGCGCTTTTCCTCCTGAAACCCATGGATGTTGTAATGATCCCAAGCCAAATTCTTTCTTGGAATCACTAACTACTACTAATTT
>ML793471.1:17870-29932 GCA_009831015.1 Picea engelmannii | reverse complement strand
AGATGTTGTCACATTATGTAATGTTATGTTTGCACCAAGAGTAGTGAGGTTCTATACATTCCAGTATGGGGGAGATGTTGTTACGTTATTGCACTGATACTAGTGAGGTACTCTACAATTGAGTGTGGGGAAGATGTTGTCACATTATGTAATGTTATGTTTGCACCGAGAATAACGAGGTGCTATATGTTCCAGTATGGGGAAGATGTTGTTACATTATTGCATTGAGACTAGCAAAGTACTCTACAATCCAATGTGGGGAAGATGTTGTCACATTATGTAACATTATGTTATGTTACATGACAACAACAAAAAATTAAATAAAAAATAAATAACTACTTCTGTACATATGTACATGACAACATCTAAAATATTAAACCAACCTTAAACACACATCTAGGTTTAAGATGAATTTGCATTGATATCATTTCTCATGATTTGTTTTAGATTGTTGAATTTGTTTTTTTTGTTACAAATTTGTGTAATGATTGAAAGATATAATTTATTAAATTGCTAATTAGATTGATAATTATATAAAATAATTACGTCCATAGGCATCTCCTATTGGAATTGGTGGATTAATCAACCTTTTAATCACAAATTTCAATCTTAGAGTTGGTAATTGAAGATGCTGGCATATTTTTCGTCGTCCTCCCAAATCAATGAATGAGATTTAATTTCATATCTTCCTTGCATTTATGAATGCTTACGTTTTCCTTGTTTACTTTTTCACATTTATCTAATATGATTAAGGAATTACTTCTCTAGCCATTGATTGCCACGTTTATTTGATTAAACAAGATTAATATGTATAGAGAGCTTCATTTCCACATTCAGTGTTTAGCTCTCAGGTTAATAGTGAACCCAAATTTATGATGTGAAGCGTTGCCACTATGACTGTTACATGCCCCGTCTCTGCCATTCCATCGTATTGGCCTTATCTCTGAAGGATATGACCTCGATAAAACTCATGTCATCACAATATCAAGACTGGTCAAATGAAGGATATGACCCAGGAGAAGGCTTCTCAGGCGACTGACGCGACCAAGGGAATGGGTCAGTCTGCCATGGGTACAGCCCAACAGGGGAAGGAACAAACTGTCTCTTTCTTCCAACAGGTTCGCGCATGCACAGAAATTACAAGAAGCAATTTCAGGTTAATCTATTCTCCAGGTTAATCTATTTCAGGTTGAAGCAGTTTGATATATTCCATGCGAAGAAATTACAAGCACGACTCAACTGAAGTATCACAATGATACTTGATAAAAATTCAAAAGTCCATCCGAAGAATGGTAGACAATACAACTCCCAGAAACTGAGCGCCCATAAACTCCTTTATTGTCTCGGTCAGAGCCGAGTCTCGGTCAAAGAATATCCATATTATGAAAACAAAATTAATTAATTTTTTAAATAATTTAGATGTGGTGATCATATAATATATAATTTAGTTACAATTTATTTTATTTGTATTTTCATATAAATATTTAAATGTCTTTTTTTGTAACAATATTTTTACATTTGTTTATTTTTACTTAATATTGGATGTAATATTTTTACATTTAAATTGTCACGATATGATATAATATTAAAGTTAAATTGTCACGATATGATATAATATTAAAGTTGACCTTTTAATATTAAAGTTGTCACAATATGATATAATATTAAATTTGACTTTTTAATTTATAAAAGTTAAACATAATTTTTTGGATTTTTATTAATTTATTTAATGTCAACCTCAAATGTCAAATCTCTCAAATAATGTTAAGTTACTAAAAATCAATTATTACTTTTAAATTTCCATTGTATCACATTGTTTTATCGTAAAATTCCAATAACATTTTCATTCAATTCAAAGATAAGGTTGCTTATGTAATTGACAAAATAACGTAAAATTTTCTTTAACTCGACCTCCTCTTTTTTTGCTCGTAACATATGACAATGTTTTATAACATTTATATTTCCCATAGTTTAAACTTCTTCATGATGCAACTTAACCCTCACTAAAAAACTTAAATTTATATAACTCATAATGAAAAACTCAAATTTATATAACCGTTGATGTCATGCTCCAATGTTCCTAAGTCTAGCATCCTTCCACCAACATTGCAATCAAGCATGCCAAAACCTTAACATGTTACTAATGTTTTTCTTTGTGACATTCTGGTGAACATTGTCCAATGTTGTTTTGTGACAAACATTCCTTTCGTCACTCTATGAAAAAAAATCCCTAAGTCATATTTTGACAAAGATCCTCCCACAACCATCGCAATGTGATGAGCATGTCGAAACCCCACTATGTTACTAACATTTTTCTTTGTCACATTGTCACGATCATTGTCCAACATTACACACCCATAAACAACATTCCTGACATGAATTTCTGACATCACTTTCGATCTTGTATTGTGACGAAAATTCCTACCATCCCATTGTGATAAACATTTCCCAACATCGCATTGTGAGAAACATTTCACAACATTGCATTGTGATGAACATTCCTACCGTCTCATTGTGACGAACATTTCTCGACATCGCATTGTGAAGAATACTTCCCAATGTCGCATTGTGACGAACTTTTTCCAACATGACATTGTGATGAACATTCGTATCGTCCCAATGTAACAGACATTTCTCAACGTCACATTATGATGAACATTTCCCAACATCGCATTGTGACGACCATTTCCTATCAATGTGACACTCGAAATGAATGTTGACAACGCATCACTTTATGATTTTGTCGCACATCATCTTAACATCACATTGTGACGAACTTTTCCCAACATGACAATGTGATGAACATTCGTATCGTCTCAATGTGATTATCATTCCGCAACATCACATTGTGACGAATATTTCCCAACGTCACATTGTGACGAACATTTCCCAATGTCACATTGTGAAGAAAATTTCCTAACATTGCATTGCGATGAACATTCATACCCTCTCAATGTGATGAACATTTCCCAACGTCGCATTGTGATGAACATTCGTACGAATATTTGTGATGAACATTCCTACTGTCCCATTGTGACGAACATTTATGAACGTCACATTGTCATCAACATTCCTGCCATCCCATTGTGTCAAATATTTTCCAACGTTGCATTTTGACGAACATTTTATACCTACATTACATATATTTAATAATTATTAATTTATTAACTTTATACATATTATTAATTAATTATGAATTTCAAAATTAACTATATAGATATTATTAATTATATTATATTTACAAAGTTTATAATGATAATTTATATAATAATATTTAGTAATTAATGATTGGCAAATAATTATTAATCAACAATAACCACTTTTTATTCATAAAGTTTAATCTTTATATATATAATTACTTTAGTAATAGATTTATTTATTAATATTTTAATAATTTATTACTAAATTTATTAATGTTACTTTATTAATATATTCTTTTATCATTGTATTATATTTTATTAATGTCTTTTTATGTATTGATATTTTTATTATATTTTTAATGTATTATTTTGTTAGTGTATTAATACTTTAGTAATGTATAATACTTTAGTGTATTAATATTTTATATAATAATATTTAGTAATTAATGCTTGTCAATTAATTATTAATCAACAATAACACTTTTTATTCATAAAGTTTAATCTCTATATATATTATTACTTTAGCAATAGATTTATTTATTAATATTTTAATAATTTAATAACTTATTATTAAAGTCATTAACTTCAATGTATTGTTACTTTATTAATATATTCTTTTATCATTGTATTAATACTTTGTTAATGTTTTTTTTTATGTATTGATATTTTTATTATATATATATATATATATATATATATATATATATATTATTTTTTTAACTAAGATGGTTATGTTTTATTAATAAAAAGGGCCAGGTTGGGCACGTCTAACAATCGGTACATTCTTTGGGTAACCATAAGCACAGCATCCCACTCAGGGGATTGTTGTCTTAATCGGTAGATCTGCATTTATACTATTCATACCACTTTGTAGAGTACATCCTATGTTTGCCAATATGTCTGCTTCCTTGTTTAATCCCCTGAGAATGTGGAAAAATTGAGCTGAGAGAAAACCTCTCAGGATTTTCTTCAATCTTGTTAGCTGCTTGTTTAGCACCGGATCCTTAAGCTCTTTCTCACTTCCTAATGCTTTTATCAGCATTTTCGAGTCTCCAAATACTAATATTTCACTTGGGTTTTCCTTTCTATCCATTTGGCAAGCTTTCAATAGCCCGATAATTTCTTCTTGATTGTTGGTTCTCAGTCCAAGCCCCCAACTGAATTCTTCTTTGATCCCATTCGGAGAGAAGATCACCCCTCCCGCTCTTGACTTCCCTGGGTTGCCTTTGGAGGCTCCATCAAAGAAAATTGTACACTTGCCCTGGGATTTCCACCACTGTTGGAATCTTTCCTCTGAATCTCGAATATGCCATCTTTCCTTTTGATTTGGGCATATGTTTTCATGAATTCTGACTTTGCAAGTATAAGCATCCAGCCACGTCCTTTCTTCAATTCGAAGAGAGCTGTCATCTTTGACGGGAAAGTAATTCAAGGTTTCTAAGAGGAGATTCTTTGCGCGGGCAACCACCTTTGCTGGTGACCATTTATTATTGTTGAAGATGATTTCGTTCTTGGCGAGCCAGAGCTTCTAGCAGACATACTTTGGGGCAGCTATCCACACTCGTTGCCATATTGATTTTCTCATGATGTTGTAAGGGTAGTTTTCTTTCCAAGAGGAAAACATGATGTCTACCGAGTTCAGTGGTGGAGGACAAACATTTAGCCCATTCAGAAAAATGTACCAGACCTCCTTCTCAAACTCGCATTCTATAAAAAGGTGATCAGAAGTTTCCAATGCGCTTTTGCAGAGAACACATCGATGTGGGCCTGCTATATTTCTCTTGCACAAGTTATCCCCGGTCAAAAAAAAATTATGCATCAAAGTCTAAAAAAAGAAGTTGATTTTGGGGATGCTGAAGCTATCCCAAATCTGCTTCCAAAAGGAGTCCTGGTGAGTCGAATCCTTTCTAGTTTGCATCGGTAGATACCCTTGGCCTGCCTAATACACTCATGTCTTTCCCCAGCCCCAGGAGTCTTCTTCGTCAATGTGCACCGGGGAAAAATCAGAGATATCATCTATGAGAACATCTAACTGTGGTTTTAATTACTCAGGAATTCTGGGAAAGATCCAACAGTGCCAGTTCCCATTGCTGTCCCAATCCGAGATGTCTTCAATTTTCCTGATGCCTTTCACAGATAGCCAAGCTCTTAACTCTGATATTTCATTGACTTCTGCTAGAGGGGGGTGGCCCATAACACTGACTCTCCAAAGCGTGGTATTTTTATCATTCTCGAGAATTCGGAATAGGTAAGATCTAAAGAATTCGATACCTCTGCTACACAGCTTCCAGGCTAGCATGCCTTTGGGATTTTTATCCACCGTGAAGTGTTTTATCAACTGATTTTTGAGGTATTTAATCTTGAAAATCTGGCTGACTGGGTGACTTGACTCAGCATATAGTTGCCATAGTAATTTGCATCCCATGTCTAAATTAGCATGCAGGGGATCTCAAATTTGCAGTCCACCTTCGACGAGAGGCCTTTTCACTGTGTCCCAACTGATCAAATGAAATCTATTGTCGTTTCCACATCCTCCTTTCCACAGGAAATTGCGCATAAGGTTGGAAATCTGATCGGAGATTGCTTTTGGGGCCAGCATAAGAGAAGCCTGGTATGTGGGCAATGCTGTGAGAAATGACTTAATTAACGTGAGTTTTCCTCCGGTGGTGAGCCAAAAGCCTCCCCACGCTGCAATTTTCTTTTTGAACTTCACTATTACTTCATCCCATAGCTGGTTTCTGTTAGAGCCCAGCGTTAATGGAAGGCCCAGATATTTAATTTTATCCCAGACAACGTATCCTGCAAAGCCCAGTTCGCTTGCTATTTTCTCAATTGTGTGTTGCTCTATGTTCCAACCATACACAACGTTTTTCCTCTCACTTATTAGAGCTCCCGAGATGCTACAGAATTTTTGAAGAATATGTTTAAAGGAATTTTTTATTTTTGGAGAGGCTCCCCCCAGCATTAAAGAATCATCTGCAAATAGTGTGTGATTCACTGGATCAATTCCTTTAACAATTTGAATCCCCGGTATGATGCCTTCTTGTTTTTCAAAGGGCAACTTCCTGCTCAAGGATTCTACCATCAAAATGCAGAGGAATGGGGATAGAGGGCAGCCTTGCCTCAATCCCCTGGTAGCTATGAAGAAATTAGCAGGCCTTCCATTTACCAGAGGTGCGATCCAGATCTTTTCTAAACAGGCTTTGATGAGATTAATGAACTCCTGGCTGAATCCAAAGGAAGATAGAACCCTGTACAAAAATGAGTGATTAACTCTATCAAATGCATTGCACATATCTAGTTTGATAAGCATACCTTGTTCTTTTTTAGAGTGGCTAGAATGCAGAGCTTCTTGGACTTGAATTACATTGTCCAGGATGTGTCTTCCCTTCACAAACCCCCCTTGAGCTGGAGAAATTATTTTTTGCAGCAGGGGTTTGATTCTATTTGCCAAGAGCTTAGCCACAATCTTGTAGGAAGCATTGCAAAGCGAGATTGGCCTATATCTTTCAAAGGTTCCTGGATTCACTTCCTTGGGGATTAAGGCGAGAAAGGTAGAATTTATTCCACCTCCAATCTTTTCTTTCCTCAGAAATCCGTGAATCATTCTAAGGAGATCTGGCTTGATTAGCTCCCAGCATAATCTGTAGAAATGGATTGAAAAGCCATCTGGCCCAGGGGCTTTATCTGGCTCCATGGACTAGACTATTTTTTATATTTCTTCTTCCGTGATGGGGCTCAGCAGATTGTTGTTGTCGTCTATGTTAACTGAATTCATAATATGTGCAAGGAAGTCTGTAATGTCTTCTTTGCTCCCCTCCCTTTTGGCACTGAGTAGATTTTGAAAATGTTTCCCAACAACTTCCTTTATTTGATCAAATCCTTTGCACACCTGCCCGCTGGAAGTAGTGATTTCTGCTATGTGATTTCGCAAAAGGCGATCCCTATATTGTCTGTGAAAGTATGTAGTGTTTTTGTCTCCAGCTTTTAACCACAAGCTACGAGACTTGATTCGCCAGTATTCTTCTTCACTTTTGAAGGAGCTATAAGTGTTCCTTTGGACATATTTTTCTTTGTCCAACTCCGTGGCAGAGATTTCTTTTTTTTTCCAATTCAAATTGGAGTTCAGCCAGCTGTTGGACAACTTCTTTCCTCTGACTTGTGGGAGTTTTTAAAGCCTTCTTTATCCATTCTTTCAAGGCCATTTTTGTATTTTTCATTTTTTTCTCCCACACAAAGCTTGGGGAGCCTGTAACTTCTTTTTCCCAAGCTGATTGGACTGTTTCAAAAAACCCCTCTCTTTCAGCCCAAAGAGGACTGAAACGAAAAGGTAGAGGGCCTAAGTCTTCTTCATSTTTCAAACAGAGAAGGATAGGCTTGTGATCCGAGGTTAATTTTGGAAGAATCTTGGAGAAAATGATTTTATTGTCCAACATGATGGAGYTGTTGGTGAGAAATCTGTCCARCCTAGCTGAGATATGGTTCTCCCCTGATCYATTATTGGTCCAAGTATATTCTCCTTTCAYTRGCTTGAAGTCTACTAGATCCCATTGAAGCATGAGATTTTCCACTGAGTTGAGCATTGGGTCCCTGGTGTAGAAACCACCTCTCTTCTCTTTGGGGTCCATAATAATGTTCATATCTCCTCCTATGACAATATTCTTTGGATTGAGAATTTCTAAATAATCTGTAAGTTTCTTCCAACACTCTCTCTTTTCAACATAGTGCACTGGAACATACATGTTAAAAAGAGATATGGTAAAATTGCTAGTTGTATGGCGCAACTCGGTGAAGATCCAATGTTGTGTCTCATGGGATCTTTCTAGAGAGAAGGTTTTTTTAGACCAAAATGTGCCTATTCCTCCAGCCGAGCCTCTTGCACTTACTACCTTCCCTGTATCAAATTTCCATTTTGTGCTTCTTATATTTAAAAGAAGGTCTCCTTCTATTTTTGTCTCTTGGAGCATGAGTATATCTGTGGATTCCATTTTCAATAGGTCTTTAATGGCCTCTGCCTTTGTGGAGTTCCCAAAACCCCTGCAGTTCCAAGAGACCAGCTGCATTACTTACTACTTGTTGGGGTAGGTCCGCCTCCCTTGGGCATCCTGGCTCTGGTATTCCTCCCTAGAGTCATTTCTAAGGTGGTTTGACTCCCAAGGGTTTTTTGTCTTTCTGATTCTTCTTCTCTGGTATCCTTGTTTGATTTCCTTCCAACTCTCTTTGAAGGCCTCTCGAAAGTCTCATCCTCCGATGAGCCAGCATTTTCTACGTTTTTTTTCTTTTTTTTTTATAATGTCTGCATAAGAAGGAGAGGAAATGTTGCTTGGAACCGGACTTGAGGGCGGTATTTCCACTTTACCTGAATCTGGAGAGGCGATGTTATTCAAATGGGTGAGCCCATCCTGGTCTGCTTCTGGAGGTTCTAGAGGGGTTTGGAGTGATTCAAAGGAGTTTTTGTCTTCCTCAATGTTGATCGTTTCCTTGCTTCCTGAGTTTTGGGAGTTTCCGCTATCTTGCCCTACTTTATTCCCTGTCTCTTCGCCTTTGGTTTTATTGTTCTGCCTGTTATTTATTGTTTTCTTTACTTGCTTCCATTGTTCTCCTTTATCTTTCTCTGTTGCCTCCTCATTCTTCTTCTTGTAGTACCTTGCGAAGTGCCCGTACTCGTGGCAGTGTCGGAATTTGAAGGGAAGCTGTTCATAGTCGAGCTCCTGGATGTGGGTCCAATCTGCAACCGTGAGTTTGATGGCTTCAGGTAAACCAACTTCCAGGTCGACTTCAACACATATTCGGGCATAAGAGTATTGATCTTTCCTCACAGCTAGATCTATGTATCTTCCTAGAGCATTGCCAATATACTGCAGCGATCTCTGATTCCAGCAGTGGAGGGGAAGATGAGGAAGGAGCACCCACACAGGCACAGTCGTAGGCACATCCTGCGCCGGATCGAAATCTGGTGACCATTTATTCAGGTATAGTCCTTGAGGGCCCAAAAAATATGGCCTGTTTCTAAAGATTAGGCTTCCGTCTTCCGCATTATCAAACACAAATACAAAAAACCATTTGCTGACGAAGTGGCTTTTTATTCCTTCTGAGACCAGTGGGATCCAGTTCCGCTTGGCCCAATCTTCAACTGCTTTCGGGGATGGTCATGGCCCCGTGAACTGGCCAATGAGGCCTCTTTTGGCTAAGTTCAACGCAGATCTGCAGGTTTCTTCCACATCCAATTCCACCATGGGGATATTATCCAGCTTTTTCACAAATTTTTGTTGTGAACAGGAGATCGGTCGTTTCCCAGCAGCAGCTAATAGGTTCCTGAATGCTTCGACTTCAGAGCCCGGAGGAGGAGGGGCCTCAAAGCCACCTCCTTGATTCATTGTGGCACGAACCTCACACAGGAGGGAGTAGCCTGCCAGACACAGCTAGGGTTTTTACGTAGATGGAAGTTTTTTATTATTATATTTTTAATGTATTATTTTGTTAGTGTATTAATACTTTAGTAATGTATTATTTATTTATTAATATATTTAATGGTATATTTATCATATTATTGATGTATTAATACTTTAACAATGTATTAATTAATAATGTAATAGTGTATAAAATTAATTATTACATTACATTGTTAATATATTAATTAATTTATAAGTTACTTTATACATTAATGAAAATAAATTTTAATTTACACATTACATTAATATATCAATGTATCATTACATTATTAATGTAACATCATTAATAAATGTATTAGTACTTTTACATTAATATATTAATGTAATGTATAAGTTAAATTAATATAATAATATATTACTAAATACATTATGTTCAATATATTACTACTTTATTAATGTATTATTAATATATTACTTTATTTGTATATTTATTTACTTTGGTAATATATTTATCAATATATTAATAGGTTATTAATATATTAATAGTTTAATATGTTACATTATATATTAAATATTAATGTATTAGAATTTTAATTCATACATTAGAGTAATGTAATAATATATTACTAAATACATCAAGTTTAATGTATTAAGACTTTAATAATGTATTATTTTTATATATAATTCTATTTGTGTATTCATACTTTGTTGATTTATTTATTAATGCATTTAATGTATTTAATATATTAATATTTAATATATATATTCATATATTTAATGTATTATTTTATAAGATTAAATTAATACTCTATCAATGTATTATTTAACAGTGTATTGATATACTAATTAATTAATCCATTACATTATTAATGTATCGATCAATTAGTAAATTTTATTATACCATAATGTAAATTAATTACTTTAATTTATACATTTTTATTATTATATATTACATTTATGTGATACTTAATTAATACACTAATTATCATATAAATATAATATATAATAATAATGTATTAATGAAATACATTATTGTTTTATATTAATGTTTTTTATTAATATATTAATTATACATTAAAATTACATTATTACATTAATTTATACATTATACAAACATATTGATGTATAATTAATGCATTAATTAATTATTACATAAATATAATATATACTTATAATGTATTAATGAAATATATTAATGTTTTGTATTAATGTTTTTTAAATTAATTTAGACATTAATATATTTGTATTAATATATTAATGGTAGTCTCAAGACATGTCAGTCGTCAACTAGCAACAACCACTTTATAAAAGTGGTTGATATACGCCGATCGACGCCATTTTTCACCTTTTTAAATTAATGGCATTGATCGACATATATCAACCACTTTTATAAAGTGGTTGTTGCTAATCATAGTATTCCACACAAATTTTAAAAAATAATAACAAAACATAATCACATCTACTAATCATAAGATTCCACACAAATATTAACTTTATTATTATTTTTTTGGAAAATAAAAAAATATTCTATGAACTTAGCATCCAAATAATTCCTAAGCAACATGCTAAATCTTTATATTAAAATGATATATGATCACGAGCTCATCACATAGTTTTATTTTTTTTATATAAATAACAAAATCAATTAATAAATATTTTTAAATATAAAAGTTACACAATAAAATATTTTATTAATTGTCTTATAAAGTTAGAATAAAAATAAGGCAATGAAACATAAAACATAATCATATATATATTAATTGAACTTTCATCATTCTATAAATGAATATATGTAGAAACTTTTATATATATAAAAGAGTTTCTATTATTATTTTAGACTCAGAACTCTTAATGATGTGCTTAAAACTAGTTGTTTTATTGTGTTTTGCAGCTTTTGATGTATTGAAGCTAAATCCACTGTTGGGAATAAGCATGCCTTCTAAACCATACCTTGCTACTCCGGTAGATGAATGAAGTGAATGATTAGCCCTTCCCTACTCATAGCTATAGGTAGGTTTATCGGGGAGAGGTGTGGGCACTTCGAAACGATAGCAGAACTGGTCGAGCGCAAGAAATCGTAGTTGCATTTTTATGTCGTTATAAGCCCTTATGCCATTATTCCAAGCTTTCTCGCCAGAATCCAACCACTCTCTCTCTCTTTGCCTTTCAAAAACCTCTTACAGCTTGGTCGACTTAACCAACTAGAATAGATGTATTTATAGGCTTAGCCCACAAATTGGGGGAATTTTCACCTACTCTACTTTTTCAGGGACATGCCAGAAACGATAAGAAATCTCGTCCTTAATTGAGAGATAGTAGAAGGATGGATTTGCGATAAATGATAAGAAATCTCGTCATTAATTGAGAGATATTGTGAGGATGGATTCAATGTATATAAACATTAATCATCATCATTGAAAATATGCTCTATATCATTATTCACTTAAATGAAAACAACTTAAAAATTATAAGAGAAAACTTATATTAAATATGGGGAAATGAAAAAGTATAAATTTAAAGAGTAGTCTAA
>ML793470.1:402017-414720 GCA_009831015.1 Picea engelmannii | reverse complement strand
GGCTGAATTCAAAGACCATCCTTATGAAGAAATTGTTGTCATAAATGATGATGAAGCTTTGAACTTAAATGAAATGGAGATGCAATCTCCCACTTGGCTTGAGAGTGAAAGGCGAGATAGCATGGATGTTGAAGTGACTGAAGATAAAGTGTGCATTGAAGGTTGCAAATAAGTTCTGTCTTTTCATTGTCATAAATTTAATTTTGAAGAAAATGCTAATGAAGCAGGAAGAAATTTCCATGTATGTTGTCACTAGCTGACACCTATATGACTTACTCCTCCTTTGTGCTTGGAATGACTATTAGGTCTTGATATTGATATTGTATTTTTTTTTAAATACCTACACAAAGGTGGAAATTGTGACATCTTTCACTCTCTTCCTGTCGCTATTGCCACGTCCAAGACGTCTCTCTTTCCACCTCCAAGATTGTCGCTCCCATAGCAACCACGTCGGAGCTAGTAACTCCTGGCCGTCATTGTTGCCACCTGATGGACGTCGTTCTTGCCACATCCAAGAGTGTCGCTCCCATAGCAACCACGTCGGAGCTAATACCTCGTCTCGTCGGTCTTTCCACCTTCAGAATGTCTCTCTTTCCACCTTTGAAACGTCTCTCTTGCCACCTTAAGAACGTCTCTTTTTCCACCTTTGAAGCGTCTCTCTTGCCACGTCTGAAACGTCTCACTTGCCATGTTTGCAACATCTCACTTACCACGTTTGAAACGTCGGTCTTGCCACGTTTGCAACGTCTCACTTTCCACGTTTGAAACATCGGTCTTGCCACGTTTGCAACGTCTCACTTGCCACGTTTGAAATGTCGATCTTGCCGCGTTTGAAACGTCGGTCTTACGATGTCAATATGGGGCTGGACTATCCAATTTATGATGACACGTGGTGTCATATAACATCACAATACACACAAAAACTAGGTCGTCAGAAAAACGACATCCTGTGAAACGACGTTTGAGGAGGTTTGAGGTTTGTCGATCTTCCGACAATAGAAAGTGGCAATTGCGTCGAACGCACCGTCAGAATTTGACCCAAATGAAATAGTGACACATGTCACCTCCTCATGCTACCATGTTTCCATACTGACATCATGCTGACATCACATGTTGTACTGCTAACGTCAATCGTACGTCCCGTTGAATTTGACCAATTTGACTTTTTGCCTATTTGGGAAATTGATCAGAACATGATATCTTTCTCTATGGTGTCCATTTGCAAAAACAATTATATGGGTGGAATCAACATGATAAGTCAAACACAATGGATTTGGTTTTGTCCGATTCTGAGAAATTTGATTTTTAGGCCTTCCTGGATCCAGTTTGGATCATGCCTCCCCACTAAGATCTTTTTGTCCTCCAAAAGGGTATTAACCAGTCATCAAGTGTGGGATAGGCCACCCCACTTGTCCTTTGTCTTTAAACTTTGTCCTGTGCACCTGTAGCATCATAATCAATTACAAAACAACCATGACAACTGACAGCATATTGTTAGCCACTTGTACTCATTTACATCTTACTGAATCCACTACCATCCATGTTGAAAACATTAGCCACGATAACATCAGAAATATGACTACCAATGAGCTAATATGTTTGATGTACTTGCACGACATTAGCTTATCTTGAAGCAAAGTATGATTGAACTTCCATTCTACAACCATCTCATGTTCATTCTTAAGATCAATTGCTTTACTTGGCACAATTATAGGTGTGTTTCTTTCATAAGATGCCTTCCTTAATTGTTCCATTGTTTGAAGAGATTGATTTGATTTTAAGTGATGAGCATGTACAACATATTCATTTCCTTATTTAGTTAAGTGATATTGATTATGTTCCCTGTAGAATATTGCTTTGTGATCATACAAATAAGGGATGCCTAATACCATTCCATATTCATTGAGTGGCACCACTTCACACGTTACCTCATCCACAAATTTTGATGAAATTGCAAACTTTAAAGTGCATTGCTTTGTTATGTGCAATTTATGATTGTTGCTTATCTATTTAAGTGAGTAAGGTTTATGATCCATCTTAGTGTTTAATCCCAATTGTTTAACCACTTCCTCGGAAATCAAGTTATATTGAGATCCACTATCTATCAATGTATCGAACTTAGTATGTTCCATTATCACCCTTATGTGAAACAACTTACTTATAGAATCATATCCATCACAAATTTTACTTGTCAAACCAACTGCTGTGATTTTAGTCTCATCACCTGAATCATATCCCAATTTTGTTGGTCGTGTTGTTGTTACAACTGTTTGCCTCTCTTTCCTTTCTTTGAACCACTTTGGTCTCTTCTATGGATGCAATTTCCAGCAATGGTCATCATTGTGCCCTTCTTTCTTGAAATGCTTGCAAGAGAGATTCTCTTCCTTTCTTGTCGTTGAATTTTCTTTCTTTCCATTCCCCTTTCTTTTGTCCTCTTTTCTTGAAGATGATTCCCCTGATACACCAACTGTTGTTTTCCCTAATTCAATGTATGTTGCTTGAATAGAAACCTCATCAATATTAATAGGTCCAAACATAAACACAGTGTTAAGAATATGTGCAGGTAAACCTCCTATATGCTTCATAAGAGTTTCTTGGGTATGTAATGGAATATTTAACATTAATGGCATCTTATGAAATTCATCTTTGTATTATTGCATTGTTTTTCCTTTTCTTAGTTTAAGAATTTTCCATTCAATTAAATCTTTTTCCTTATAACCCAAAGGAAAACCTCTTTCTAAGTGCAAAAAAAAAAACTTGCCATGATGGAAATACATTACCAACTTGTTGCGTACCATGTTGCAACTTACTCTGCCACCAGATGAGTGTTGTGCCTGCAAGACGAAGCGATGCCAATTTGATTTGAGTTGCCTCATCTTTGATTTGTTGCACACTGCAATAAACTTCCATATGTATGACCCATTTATCAAGTCTCTTAGCATTGACTTCACCATCATACATGGGAAATTCAAATTTCACATCAAGCTTAATTAAAGGAATATCATGTTTATGGGAATGTGTTCTTGCGATGGATTTTGAACTTGTACTTGAAGAAGAAGAAGTTGATGGAGAAGAAGGAGGTGAAGGAGGGGTTTTAGGAGGATCCCCTCCTTCACTTTTGTCTTGTTTTGAAGATTCCATTTGGAAAGGCCTCTTTTGTTCCAAGTAATCCTCATATAATACCTTTACCATCTTAGACATGGAGAATAAAGTATTTTGCAACTTTATCTCATTCTTAGACATTCCTTCTTCCAATGCCATCTCCTCACTTTGAGAATTCCTATTTCTTGATCCAATTTCAGGATCTCCTTCTACAAGCTCACCTTCACCATAACTTAGCTTTTCCCTGGTAATCATGCAAACTCAAACAACCAACTGTCAACCTGTTCTGATACCACTTGATCCGAAATTGATCTTTAAAGACTTGGCTAAGTTTTAAGCATGTGTTCAATTACCAATTAGGAATTAAGGAAAGAAGAAGAACTTAATGAGATATTATAGCAGCCATCATAAGAAATGTAGATCATAATATAATCACAAATAACATCAAACCATAACAACAAATTTGTTAACAGAGTTCGACAATATCTCCTACATCTCTAGGCCTTTGTCTCAGTGGGTGAGTCTTTATTATTTCTCTTCAATGATTTAAAAGTACATAATAAAAGTGTCAAAAGGATTAAAAAATGGTCTAGCTATTTTCTTCTCAACCCCAAGAATCCAACACAACTAACGAAACTGAAAAAGGTTGAGCGTAGCTCTCGGAATTGGCCCGCAAAGTTTGCTTCCTCAATGGATTCCCTGCATAAAAATGGCTTCAAGCTTCATAAACTCATCATCATTATGTAAATTTGAACCTCTATAATTATTCTAATAACCTATGGTTTATATATATTTTGAGTCGGTATCCTCCCCCCAACTTCCTCCCAAGATCTGGCCTCAAATCGGGCTCCAGATCCCCCAAAAATGGTTGAAATCCTCCAAAATCAGCCTGAAAATCAATAAATGGTACAAACCTAACCCCTCACGTAGGTAGAATAATATATTTCCATGTAGTAAAGGTCAATATTAATAAGGCCTAGCAATAAGGAAGAATAAGTCAAATGTAAGAAGACCTAATAGAAGCTTCCACTTCTAAAAGGATCTTCCTCTAGATTGTTCTTTTGATAGACATATTTAGTATAAATAGGAGTATAGGGTACGAGAAGTTTTGTCTTGGATATTATTGTAAAAGTGCTCTGCTCTATTGGAGGTTTCCCCCTTGAAGAGGCAAGTGAAAATTTCTCTCAGTAATCAAAGTGCTCTTTCTGCTGTTATTCTGGTAATATTTTGGTATTATTGTGGTGCAGTTTTGGTTATATTGTTGTTTATCTGCCATTTCTAGCTAATTATTTTTGTTCTGCATACTATTTTATATATGCAATATTACAAGTGGTATCAAAGCACCGTCCTCGATAGAAAATTGTGGATTAAATTTGTTTTCAGGGTAGAGACGTATTTCGACGTCTTTAAGCTACAGAGATATGTCGTTACGCGCATAAACCTGCGGTCGGGGATTCATACACGCAAGAAATACAAGAGGTACTTAATAGCACATCTGTTGGCCACCCTCGTAACCCTTGTTGGTACCCCTTCGAGTGGTAGCGCATCATAAAACACTTGTATATAGATCGACCTAGATCTCCTGATGCCCTCCATATATAAATTGATTGGTCGTCTGGCTACTATAGTGCCACCAAGAAAAACACTTGGAAAGATACTCTCTAGTACCTGGGTAGTCAGATAGTACGGCTAAGGGTATGGTCTAGCCTCCTTAGTTGGTGCCTTGAGATATTGGGCCGAGTACTACTGTTGGACCCTGCACATATATCAGAGATCTATAACATAGGGAAAACCCTTGTTTGTAGAACCCTTGAATACCCTAACCCTTGGGATGGAAATAAAAAATAGAACATACAAGATCTATTGTCACGCAATTATGTCTCATGCATTTGGGTTGCGAAATTACTACACATTTCTTCCTGTTAAGCATTTGGGCATTTCATCACTGCAAAATTCTTTAGATCGGAGTATAACTCCCCGGGAGTAAAAAAAAATAAAAATATATAGATCTTGTTGGCACCATTATTTGAGACCTATCCCATTGGATTTCTCTCTTCTCCCTTATCGCAGTCATACCTATCATTTTTCCACAATTTTTTTTCTAGTGGACCCTGTTACACATCAAAACCACTCATTACGATGATGGCCCAGTGTCATCATTACCAATGTTTCAAGTGTCACATTTTGGCTACAAGTGTCGCAAATATAATACTTTCATATTGTCTATGTTGTGTCTCAGACGACATTATCAAGAACGCTCACAAGACACCTCAAAAGATTGGTTTTGAAGAGGAGAAGTCATTTGATAAAGAGTACAAGTCTTTTGCCACTGAGAAACCCACTCAAATATCATTTTTGGAAGGCAGTGCTCCCCTATACATTGTCAGGGAGCGTTTGCGCTCTGTGACCTCTTTTGGGGGAGTGTTGGCACTATGTGCCCTCTTTTGGGGGAGATTTGCAATGCTTTGTGCCTCATTTAGAGGGAGCGATGCCCTTTTTGAGCGAATTTTGAACTGTTGAGACAAATCAGGGAAGAATCCCCTCAATATCTGAAGGTAGTTGGATTTGAATCTGGGGTCAAGCCTCGATCTTAGGGAAGATCCACAACTGAAGGAGATGAATCCTCAACTTATCCCAAATATCTCTCAAGTGGGTAGGCCTCTCCAATCCTATATAAGGAGGCCTTCTCATGGTGAAAGGGGGATGGAGACATTGTGAAGCATCTAACTTATGATCTCATAAGGGAGATATATTTGAAGCATCAACATTCTGTGTGTGGATTGTTTGAGCAAGGGTCTGGATGAAGAGAGCTTGGTGAAGTTGTTGCACCTACATCTATGGTTGTAAGAACTACTTTGTTCTCATTAATATAAATCTATACTTGGCTTGTTTCCTTTAAAGTTTGTGTACATTTCATGAACTTGTTTCTTTCATAGATCCATTATGAAGCTAATCATGATAGTGTAGGAAGTATCATTTTTGTTTCTCATTGTATTACAGGACCTTCTAAAGAACTTGGAGATCAAGATTAGCCTAGATCGAGCAAGGACAAACATCGGTAAAAAGGTATTTACTATTCTTCCTTCTTMTTMTTTGATAGTTTAGCTTCATTAAAAGGAAAGTCAGTGTCCATGATAGCACTTTTCTGTCTTGGTCATAGGGGTCTAGTATCCAAGAGGAAATCCACTTGTCCACAAGGGGATTATCCTGTAATAGAAATTGGCRAATTTGATGGAAATAATGGGATGTAGTGGAGCAGGGTGGGTGCATGCCTCAACCAGGGGGCACGGTTATATAATCRTCATCRTCGATTACTTTACAAAATGGGATGAGGCTATGCCTACCTTTCTGAATGATGGTCATATTGCATCCCTTTTCTTTTTCAATCACATCATCACTCGCTTTGGTGTTCCACAAACCATTTTCACTGATCATGGTTCACATTTTCAAAACCAGATGATGAGTGAGTTGCATACCAAGTTGGGTTTTCACCATAAGAACTCATCCCCGTATTATCCTCAAGCTAACGGACAAGTTGAAGCTATCAACAAGGTCCTCCAAACCATGATCCAATGGATGGTATGGACAAACAATACATCTTGGCATTTACAACTTTTCTCCGCTTTCTGGGCTTATCGAACCTCAGTAAAAACTGTTACTGGATTCACTCCCTTCCATCTAGTATATGGCATTGAAGTTGTTTTACCAATCAAGTGCGAAATTTCCTCGTTGAAACTCAAAGTAGAACTCATGTCCCACACTTCTGCTGAAGAAGAATGTTTCTTACACTTGACTAGGCTAGATGAAACAGGTCATGATGATGCTCTCGTCAATGAGATGTATCAAAAATGAATCAAGAATCAATATGACAAGTCCATCTATCCTCGTAATTTTTCAGAAGGATACCCAGTCCTTGTTTACGACTAGGCTCATGACAAGTTGGGGACAGGGAATTTAGAACCTCTATGGCATGGTCCTTACATCATGAAATGTGTTCTACATAGAGGCACCTACAAGCTAGTTGACTACGATGGAATCTCGCTAGGTGAGCCCCGAAACGGGCTTTACCTCCAGAAGTACTATGCCTATACATCTAGCATACGTGCTTTGTACACTATTTTATTTTTATTTTGGTGTGTCTTTTTCTCTTGCGTGCACGAGTTTTTCCTTAGCCACTTATAATGTGTCTTGTGTTTGCGTGCACAGATGACATCGTCCTTTCCTATATTTTTTGGGTTTGTGGATGGCACTAGTTGACACACTCAAAACATTGTTTCTGCAGCTTGGGTCATTTATCACTCTGATGATTTGGTGAGTTCAGGAGGTATTTTCTTAGGGTCAGAAACTAATAACATGGCAGAATATCACGCTGTCATCGGACTTTTAACCAAGGCCTCTTCCCTAGGTTTTTCTCATTTGATCATCAACCTGGACTCTCAACTCGTGGTCTGTCAACTCAATCAAATCTACACTATTCACAATCCTATCCTACTACGTCTCCATATACGAGTTCATCATCTTGAAAGAATGTTTGATTTTATCAAATACAGACACATACCAAGAGAACTCAACACGACTTCGGATTTGTTAGCTAAGTAAATCATGGATAGGTATCTCGCACATAGATGAGTTTTCATAAAGGAAATAAATCACATCATATATCATCATGTAAATTAAAATGCATCACATAAAAGACATCATTATTTGCAAATCATTTGGCACTGTAAAAACTCGTAAATGTATATATATATATGGCGTGACTGAAAATGTTTGATTACATCAAAATGGTACATAGATAGGAAAAATGTGGGTCTTCACACCCATGAACATCATCATACAGACTATACAATCACCAGGAAGACCTTAATCTTCCCGCATTACATTATGCTCCGAGAAACATATCACTGCACGGGCTACTCGCCTCAGTAGAGAGTTAAGACTCTCAGACACTCCCACAGTGTGTCTATGTAGATGTAGTGGCACTTCCCGCCTCCTAAGAGGAGGGATACCTATCGTGAGGCCTTGGAGGTTTCTTTCGAACTCCTGGAGACCTCCTGCTGCTACCCCTTGATATACCACTACCTAAGCATATCCGCGATGCCCCAGTGTTGGCATCTCTATCGGATGTGTTGCTCCCCTATCTACACAATGAAATGATACGTCTGTTAAAGAATCTTCTATGTACCCTAAAAAAAATAATATAACATTTTAAAATCACAAAACACTTGACAAGATCGTTAAATGGTTTCTCACCTGACGCATCCCAATCCTCCCCTTTTGGAAGAACCAAATCCATGCTTCCCCGGAAATCAACTTCGGCATATGGAAAGTCTTCTATCACGATCAATTGGCATCTCAGCCAAGCGAAGAAATCACCGGTGAATTTGAACTCTGAATCTAAGTCTAGTCTTAGAGACAGGATAGTCCATCGCTCCATACATGGTTCTCCCACTGGTGGTACTACTAATGCAATTTGAGGTTGCATCTAAGGAATGTGTTCTAAGAAGAATGAAACTAGGAATGAACCATATATGAACTACTTCTATTGCCCTGCTCTGCATCTCGTAATATGTTCCTTCACATTATGAAGGAACCCTGCACTCTAGTTGAACATTGTTGGCTCTAGACACTGTAAACCATAGGCCACCTGTGATATTGAAACTAGGTGTGAGATGGTACTTCCCACTATACCCATAATGGAAAATAGAATGGACCGAAGAGATAGATCCTTGATATCTTTGATTGGGATTCTGTCTCCCACTAGTCTCGCTTCTGGGACACAATGGTTTGCCAGGTACTCATCCACGGGTGTAGGAAGTTTCCTCTGTCCGGATAAAACTATGAGAGCCCCTCTTTTCGAGAGACCGGTCAGGAAGTATACATCTTCCAACTCGATGGTAAGAATTTGCATTCCAATATAGAATCCTTGTTCTGCAACATTCCATAGCCCAATCATATATTCAAGAAGAAGAATCTATTTCTTCATTTTTTGCATTTTAAAAAAGTTGAGGAGACAGCAATTCCTCAATGCGGCTCTTGATCAAGGACTTTGCAAGGCAGCCACATCATCGATCTCATGCTCTATTTCTTTCCACTCGATCATGATTATTGCCAAAGTCACCTGCAATCATCAACAACAAAAGTTCATTAATCACGTTTTTCGGCAATTTTTGGGCAATTAAAAAACTTTAAAAACAAATTTTGCTCTTTCTATGAGGCCAACACCCCCTTCATGTGCACTTCAGGGCACCAACGCACCCTCACAGTATCCACCAGAATGCTCTAATAATTGTCAATGCTCCCCTTCACGTTTTGAGAGGGCGCTGGCAATTTTTGAGTGTTTTCCTTGTGTTTTGGGTGGCACCCTCTACACCACTACACCAGAGCGTTGGCATGCCCCTCCTTATCTTTCAGGGGCACTTTCCAAATCGTGTAGCACTCCCCCACTAATCCTATAGGAGGGTCGAGCCTTTTTGGGTGCTTGGGCCAACCCAGGGCATCATTTGTTGTATCTAATTATTGCCTTAAAACAAAATTTGAACCATGCAAATGAAAAAAAGGTAAAAGAGCACCAACCTGGTCCAAACGGCGAGGAAAATAGTTGACCATAGATTCGGCACCGAACAATGAAAGATTCACCTCCAAAGCACAAATTCTCCACTGCTACAAATCTTTGCACAAATGAAATTGTAAATGACATTTTTACCCCATTTTACTATTATAAATTTCATTTTTTGCCTAAGATATAGTTATTTTTTTGTTTTTTAAAAATATTTGGAGGCCTTATTAATCCCCTGGAATGTAATTTTGACATTACTGGCAGGTTTCGGAGCAGTTTTGTTCATTTTTTCATCTTGTCACATCCACGAGCATAGTCTTAGTTCGTTCTCAAGCTCAAAAACATAAGAACTCACTGGGTAAACTTTTATCTCTTTTTCGGACCCGCATGGATACACAAAAAAGGAACCCCTTAGAGTTGTCTTTAAGCTCTTTTCAGATTCTCTAAATGTGAAAAGATTGTTGACTGATCTTGCTTCCTTTCCCACTCGTTAAAAGGTTTTAAAGGGCATCTTTCGAGTGATAATTTATCTCTTTTTAGGCCTTGCAAGACTAACATTACGAAAAAGGACCACATTGGAGTCATCTTTTAGTCATTTTCAGACTCTCTAAATATGAAAAACAACCAAGTTTACCTTCTATGGACTCGTTAAATGATCATACATTGAAGGGCCCATACAGGACTGAACCCTTACTTCTTCCAGTTCGTTAAACAAAGGAAGAGGGACTTACCAAAGGTGAGTTATATCGAGCATGTGTTACCCTCCTCGAGCTCATTAAACCAAAAAGAGGTACTTGTCTATCTAGATGGGGAAAAAATTGAAGGAAGCAAGCCAAGCAGTTTTTGAGAACATTACCAGTAATTCTTACAGTTGCCCTTGAACACGACATTTTATCTTTGTACACATTTCAATCCGTTGAACCTCTACACTGAACCAATACTTTGAGTTTCCTTACTCCTTTGGGTCACTCGACGAAAGTCACAGTATCCACTGCATTATCAATTTTTGGTCCTTGTCAAGTTTTTGATGTCATGCCTCAGTGTTCAAGGGAAGTATTTGCCTCAAGAGTCAACCATCACAAATTCATGTTTCAATGCTCGTTTCATTCCATGTTCATTTGATCCACCAATTACATCTTTGTGTTAGTTTTTTGTCATTGATGGGGGATACATCAAGTCCCTCCTTCAACAAGTCTATTCCTCTCGACTTTAGCACATTATCCAAGAGCTAGAATTAGAAACCAGTTAGTACCTTGGGACCTACATGTCTCAATGGCAAGCCTCCTCACTTTAAACATTGGGTTTACATCATTGACCCCTGATTGGGTGATTCCATGGATGTTCAACTTCATCTCATCCATTCACATTCATGGGAATGTACTAGAGTACCTTGGAAATCATTAACATCAATGATGATCTCCCTCGCGCTTGTTAACAGTTTACCTCATTGATCGGTAATCAAGTGGTTTCTGCCATGTTCGACATCAGGACATCTATTCATAGGGTTATATTTGTACTACATCGAGATCAGTAAGAAGACCCTAGGTTGAGTCATCACTCTTATATGTACTTTTCCCAGGTTGCGACGAAGTTTCTCTTGAGCATTGACACATATATTGTCACATAGATCCACTTTGTATTGGTTTGTGGCTATGTATTTTCATCTTGTAGATCCATTGTGTGTTCTTTGTGGCTACAATCAGTTCAGGTCATAGGAGTATAGATCCACATTGTATCATCAGTGGCTATACCATTTTTTCAATATAACTATGGATCCGCAGTGTATTTTATGGCAGCCATACCTTGAAAGTATTTATCACCCAAGCATAGGTATGCCTGCCTTGGGTTTGAAACATGTAAAAATATTTGTTTGATGGTCGTGTGCAGCTTCTATCAGGTTCTTTGAGTCTGTACCCTTGCTTGAAAAAGTTTGCAAAGTACTTTAGTCATTAGTTCTCGTCTTCTAACTTTGCACTTTGGGGGGCAATCTGTTACACATCAAAATCACTCATTACGATGATGGCCTAGTGTCGTCATTACCAATGTTGCAAGTGTCGCATTTTGGCCACAAGTGTCACATATATAATACTGTCATATTGTCTATGTTGTGTCTTGGACAACATTATCAAGATCACTCACAAGACACCTCAAAAAACTAGTTTTGAAGAGGAGAAGTCATTTGACAAAGAGTACAAGTCTTTTTCCATTGAGAAACCCACTCAAATATCATTTTTGGAAGGCAGTGCTCCCCTATACACTGTTAGGGAGCGTTGGTGCTCTGCGCCCTCTTTTTGGGGAGCATTGCAATGCTTTGTGCCCCATTCAGAGGGAGCATTTCCCTTTTTGAGAAAATTTTGGATTGTTGAGACAAATCAGGGAAGGATCCCCTCAATCTTTGAAGGTAGTTGGATTCGAATTTGAGGTCAAGCCTCGATCTTAGGGAAGATCCACAACTAAAGGAGATGAATTCTCATCTTATCCCAAAGATCTCTCAAGTGGTTAGGCCTCTCCAAGCCCATATAAAGAGGCATTCTAATGGTGAAAGGGGGATGGAGACATTATGAAGCATCTAACTTATGATCTCATAAGGGAGATATATTTGAAGCATCAACATTCTGTGTGTGGATTATTTAAGCAAGGGTCTGGACGAAGAGATCTTGGTGAAGCTGCTCCACCTACATCCATGCATGTAAGAACCACTTTGTTCTCATTAATATAAATCTATTATTGGCATGTTTGCTTTAAAGTTTGTGTACATTTCATGAACTTGTTTCTTTCATAGATCCATTATGAAGCTAATCATGGTAGTGTAGGAAGTATCATTGTTGTTGCTCATTGTATTACAGGACCTTCTGAAGAACTTGGAGATCAAGATCAGCCTAGATCGAGCAAGGACAAATGTCGATAAAAAGGTATTTACTATTCTTCCTTATTCTTCTTTGATAGTTTAGCTTCATGAAAAGGAAAGTCAGTGTCCATAATATCACTTTTATGTCTTGGTCATAGGGGTCTAGTATCCAAGAGGAAATCCACTTGTCCACA
>ML793470.1:352252-363474 GCA_009831015.1 Picea engelmannii | reverse complement strand
AGGCATTTCTAGGAAATATTAACTTCCTGAGGAGATTCGTCTCAAATTTTGTTGAACTGGTAAAACACATCACAGCAATGCTCAGAAAGGGAAGCGAAGTGAGATGGACCGTTGAGCCTCGGGCATCTTTTGACCAAATAAAAAAGGCATTGACTGAGGCGCCTGTGCTAATCAGTCCTGATTATTCCAAAGAGTTCTTAATTTTCTCCTTTGCTTCTTTTGATACAGTGGCGGTGGTCTTATTGCAGAAAAATGAGGAAGGGCATGAGCAGCCCATCCCCTTCTTCAGCAGAGCGTTAAGAGATGTGGAGACCAAGTATGAAATCATGGACAAGCAGGCCTATGCCTTAGTGAAAGTGCTTAAAGCTTTCAGAGTCTATGTCTTGCATTCAAAAGTAACAGCATATGTTCCTTCAGCTTCCGTGAAGGACATTCTTATACAGCCTGACATAGACGGAAGAAGAGGTAAGTGGATTGCCAAGATCCTAGAGTTTGATCTTAAGATTAAGCCCACCAAGTTGATAAAGGGGAAGGGTTTGGCCAAGTTGTTGGCTGAATCTAATTTCAAAGCCTTAGGGATTAGCTTCATCAATGAGCAAGTTGAGTCATCCAACAAGAATTTTTAGGGTGCCTTGTCCCTAGCAACATGCTCCTGGTACAAGGATATCTTGTACTTTCTGCAATAATTGAAGCCCCCCGATGGAATGGGAAAAAGCAAAGCAAGGGCTCTAAAGCTCAAGGCGGTCAGGTATTGCCTCATTGACCAAACCTTGTACTGGAAAGACCCTCTAGGGGTATTTATGAGATGCCTAGACCCACAAGAGGCTCAGAAAGTCATTTTTTATTTTCATAGCGGCCTTTCTGGAGGTCATCATTTATGGAAGACCACAGCCCACAAGATACTCTGAGATGGGTATTATTGGCCCACTTTGTTCCCCGATGCTTGCAGGGAGATCGGAGCTTGCACCAAATGTCAAAAGTTCTCAGGAAAGCAACAGCTCAAATCACTGCCATTGAAACCCGTAGTAGCTTCGGCACCTTTTCAGTAGTGGGGCTTGGACTTCATCGAAGAAATTCATCCTCCCTCAAGTGGCCAGCACAGATGGATCCTGACTGCGACAGATTATTTCACCAAGTGGATAGAAGCTGTCCCCACTAGAAGCGCATCACGCAAAGTAATTATCAGCTTTCTGGAGGATATCATAGCCCGATTTGGCTGTCCCAGCAGAATCGTCACTGATAATGCTGCTTCTTTCAAATCTGAACCTCTAGTTAAGTTCTGCAAGCAGTTCCAGATCTCGCTAATTCACTCCACCCCCTACTATCCCCAGGGCAATGGTTTAGCGGAATCCTCAAACAAAAGCCTGATAAAGATCATCAAAAGATTGCTAGAGGATAACAAAAGAGCCTGGGATTCAAAGTTGAAGTTTTCTATGTGGGCCGATCGTGTCACAACGAAGAAGTCTCTGGGCACTTCGTCGTTTCAACTAGTCTATGGAGAAAAGGTGGTTTTCCCTACTCAGCTCGCCTTACCCGTGGCGAAGTTCTTTCAAGACTACGAGGGAGAACTAGATCATATGATCAGAAGAATTCATCAGATAGTGGAAGTGCAGCAGATCAGAGAACAGGTGAGAGACGCGGCTTATAGTCATTAGCAGAAGATCAAGCAGGCTTTTGACAGAAAAGTCAAGAAAAAGGAGTTCGAGATCGAGGATTTGGTATTCAAGTGGGACACACCTAAACAGGATAAAGGCAAGCACAGCAAGTTCGACGCCCTCTGGATCGGCCCCTTTAAAATATATGATATTTTCTCTAACAACACATATGGGCTGCAAGATCTGGAAGGTGAAGAAGTTTTCAACAGCCCAGTGAATGGGCATTTTCTGAAAAAATATTTGGTATAAGCCTTAGACGGCTCCTCTGTTTGTAAATATTGTCTTTTAGTTTCTTTGTTTAGTTTCTTTTTGCATGTTTTCGGCCTAATTAGTGACTCCATAGCCCAATGGCAAGGCACTGAAGCTGCAGAAGGAGTTCTTAGAGCATCACAGGGACGACTCTATCCCCCATGGAGCCAAATGTTAGCGATATTTCTTGTAGGGGGGGGTAGAATGTTCATATCTACAGGTAGCGCGAAAAGTGCTCGAACGCGGCGCACAGAAGAAGTCCTTTTCAGAATTAAAATCAAGTGAGCGGGCATTGCATCCTTCAGTGGAAAAGATCCAGCGACAGAGCAGAACAGCAGTTGATGGGAAATCGTAGATTAACCGAGTCACGCCAAGTATAGCACAAAAATATTTTCAAAGGGTGGAAATCGAGATCAGTATAAGTACAATAGTGTTTTTCGAACTCGGGGTGTGTGAGTTCGAAGGGCGGACCATGTCTTTTGGTTGCGCGAGATTGTGAGTTACAAAAGTGCCCGGAAGGGGTCAGTCTGCACTAACCATCATGTCTCAGGACTTCGCGAGGGAAGGATGCCAAAGTTCAATACTCCAACTCGCGAAGCCACGAGTTGTGAGAGGCATTAATACTTGGGCCCTAGCCGACGGTTACATGTGAAGAGCGCTGACCAGGGAGGCGCCCGGTTCATATCGCTATCTCGGGGAGCCGAGGGTCTTCGACCCGCAAACTCACAAATCGCGAAGTAAAAAGAGTTTTAGTGATGGGCCCACGGTACCACCAAAAATATCTCAACCATTCATCGAAGAGGGACACGTGGTGCGCGATTAGGCTCCTCGCCTCCTCGCCCCTCGCAACTTCTATGATCAAAGACCAGCCTCTTCTAGCCGCGAGTCATGAAGTGCCGAGGGCGTCCAGAGCCTGGGCCCACAAAAATGTCGAGAAGATCAGAACCGTCCATCGAAGAGGGACACGTGGTGCATGATTAGGCTCCTTGCCTCCTCGCCCCTCGCAAATTTTATGATCGAGGACCAGCCTCTTCCAGCCGCGAGTCGCGAAGTGCCGAGGGCGTCCAGAGCCTGGGCCCACAGAAATGCTGAGAAGATCAAAATCTTCCATTGAAGAGGGACACATGGTGCACAATTAGGCTCCTCGCCTCCTCGCCCCTTGCAACTTTAATCGGCAAGGATTAACTCTTTCCATTCGTGAATGACGAAATCATGAAGTCACAGCCCATGGTCACTTGGGGGGTAGAAAGAACTGCGCAAAGGGCTGAAGCACCGGGTTTGGCTGCAGAAGGGGTCACTGTGTTCTCCAGGTGCCATTTCATCTTGATCTCAATACTGTTTCTCGCTCTGAGTAAATGAAGGTAAGGAGGGGTAGTTGAAACCTCTCCTTAGTCATTAAGTGCGAAGTATGGAGGGCCTGGCGAATGGTCTGCTCGAGAGGGTCCTGTGTACCCATTTTTCTAGAGAATCCATGCCGAGTTCTCGACCAGATGGAGGAGGCCTGCACACACTAACTCAGCATTTACTGGCCCAGCTACTCTTCTCCTGCAGATGGCCATGCGCAGTTAAGGTAGCGCTTGAAGAAGGATTTCAGTACGAGTTTGACTGAAAAGACACCAAGCCTTGGATGTTTGGATGTGCCTCTGTGAGGTGAATTTTCCTGAGTATATAGACTCAGTTGTTGTATTTTTTAAGCATGGATGGTTGAGCAGAGCTCCCTACTGTAATGTTTTAACTGTTATTCTAGCTTTCAGCTTATGCATCTGTATATGAGATTTATTGTTTTATGACAGACAGTTTTTCTTACTCCGTCTAATTTCGTCTCATGCTAAGAGAGTTTGTGATTGACTGAATCACGCGAGTTATTGCAGTTATGTTATGATAAAATATTTATTGTCCCATAGTTGTATTCTCCGGCCTTTGTGTTTGAGTGTAATATGATATTGCATTTGGACGTCTTCTTCCTCAGCCTGTTAGAAACCTGTTGTCTATAACAGACCTCCGCGTTCCTCTCATACAAGTCTTCCGCCTGTTCACCCCTTACTATAGCTCACTGTCTGAAGTTTACACAAGACCTCACTTTCTCATGCATACCTGGCCTGGTTTCAGAGTTGGAACGCTATTGTTTTGAGTTTCCCTCCATTTGATCACCCATCTATAAACAAACCGTGATATAAATTGATGGGCGTCGGGCTCTGCTCCTGCTAGCAATCCAGGAGTGACTTCCGTCGCCAATAGATTCAGACCATGAAATTGCTATTCCATTGAGGAAACATATCCAAGTATCTGTGGTAAAAAAATCAGCTTGTGGGTCGATGTATTTTTGGAGTTACACTTCGTGGAAAATAGGGTTTGTGGCTAGTCCTGAAACTAGTCAAAAACAGGTGTTTTGGGTAAAAATGTCATAACTTATTCATAAAATATCCAAATTTAGTAAGACCAAATGTGTTGGTTATAGTACAGTCTTTATTATTCTTTGGAACATTTTCAGATTGATTCAGAAAATATTCCATGCGGGGCACGCTCTACAAGGTCGCTCTCTAGAATAAGCTAGAATTCAACAAGGTATGCCATTTTTGCTATAACTACTTTTTTGAGAGGTTCCAAGTAGTGAAACCTATAGGAATTACATAAAAAACACTGAAGAACATTGTGTATTAGTTTCAAATATTTATTCATTATAGGTACAAAGTTATGATTATTTCAAGTTAGGGTTGTTGACTAATCCAAAACTAGTCATGTGAGACTAAAGAAAAGTTTGATGTAAATGTTAGTCTCTTGTTGTTTAAAGTTAAGGAAGGTTTGCAGGTATGTGATGATATACACCAGGTCTATTACAGAGTTATAAATCATATTTGGATGATGAAATTGATGAGGGATTTTGGTTGAGGTACAAGTTGGGTACATGATTAAGACAAGTAGTTGATGAGTTGGCACATACATGAGGTGTATAGTTGATGATGTTGGTACATATTGATGAGTCATAGTTGATGAGTAGTTGACACATGATTGGTACATACTTGGTACATGGTTGGTTGCATGTGTTTATCGTACATGTTGATTACAAATTGTTTGGTATAGGTTGGTGCATGGTTGATGCACTTGTTTATGGTACAAATTGATTATAGGTTGAGGTACAGGTTGATGCATGGTTGATGCATGGTTCAGGTTTATTGGTACAGGTTTACAGCAGTATATCTCATAGTGATAGTGTGACATTGCCATTGGTTCCATCATTCTACTTCTACTTTAGGGCAGTTGGGCGGGGCAAGGACAGGTGGTTGTAGCCAGAGAACATAGGGGGGTGTAGCCTCATTCTGGTTGTAACCAGAGAATTGGGGAGTTGGAGCTTCCCTCAGGTTGTATCCTGAGAAACTAGGGGGTTGGAGCCTCCTTCTAGTTGCAGCTGGAAAGCAAAGGAAGTTGGTGCTTCCAATGAATGTAATTCTTCAATACATATAAGAAAAAGCATTCTGTGGTTTTTTCCCGATTTGGGTTTCCACGTAAAACATTGGTGTATTGTGTATGTGTGTGATTGTTCATTTCTTATTGCTCATTATTGGATAATAATTCTACATTGATATAACACTTGGATTATTTGAAGAAAAAGGATTATAATTATGCGATTACTAATTCACCCCCCCCCCCTCTTAGTAATCCAACACTTTGTATGTTTCCTGTGTGGTGTCTCAAGCCCTCACACATGATGCATGAGCACCAAAGATAAATTATATAGCATAAGGTCACCCTCCATTAATTTTAGTCCTTGATTATGTCTTATGCCACGATAACCATCAACCCTAGAGCACCAAACAATCTATTTATAAGATCCATGGTCCATGACATAATTAGGGTTCATGAGCCATGCATTGGACCATAAGCCAACATGCAAGCCCTATCTGGGAAATTTTTGTCTTGTAAGTGGCTGGATATGGTGGCCATTTTGATATTTATAACATCAAGTATGTTTCTTCGGGCCTATTCCTTGGCCTACGTAGGGGATATTTAGCTTATAAGTGAGATATGGTCACCATATTGAGGATTGGTGAATTGGGGATGACTCTTGGGGCCCATGTAATAGTTTGAATCCAAAATATAGGGTCTACGATCATAAACTTTGTCTCTAAAATATCATGGACATGTGTGGTCCATTAGGCCATCACACATGCCCTAAATAGGCAATATATGGTTCATGAGTTCAATATAGTGTCCATTTTAATGTATCATATTTTGGGTACAAATTTAGTAGTGCTTGCACGTCCTAGCCCCAACCATTTTTGTGAGCAAAAGTGCACATGAACACAAGCATGCCAATAGAGAGATTTAAACATTGGTGTGGTAAATATGCAGAACAATTGGGAATATACTCATCCAAAACAAAGGAAAACATCCAAATGACGTCCATGAATGTGAATTTGAGCAAAAAGTGGTTTACAAAGATGAATTGATTATGGTAATACCCATGAAATTTTTCTTGCATGGTTATATTTTGCAATGCTTGACAATCATTGGGAATCCATGGCTCGAGTGTGTCTATAAATTGAGGATGCATGCCACTCACATAATGGAAAATGAAATGATATCAAGGGCCAAAGAATTTGGCATCATAACCCACCCACTCTATAAGTCTATGAGGACTCAAGTCACAAATTTACAAGGAGGAACCATAACATAGACACTTATAAGGGGATGTTGGCTATAAAGGTCTAAACAAGTCCACACATACCCACTACATTTCCTAAATAAGAATGCACACATTTATGAGTTGCGAGCTAACCAACTTTTGAATTAAAGAGGGCCATGGAATTTTTGAAGATTTTACCATGCGACACACGTAGAAAATATAAGATAAATTCCATCATCCATAAAATGGTAAACTAATGGTTTTGACTAGATTTGATGAGGTACAAAAATCCCATAACATTATGTGATGGGGTGCATGATGTAGATAATACATGAATTGATGATGTTTCCAAGTATGACTAATTAAATGCAATAGGTGAGGAAAATTAAGGTGATAATGATTTCCCCCTGATGTGTGAGGTTAGGAGAAAATCATATAGTCTAAATACATCATGTTTTTCTCACCCCAAATGTCGTGAAAACACAATATTTTTGAGAGTGAGAAGAGCATCTAAGTAGAAAGGATTGTCTAAAAACTAGTAATGGATAACACTTGCAAAACAATTAAAAACCACAATGTGGGGTGTCAATGAGGCGAGCATACCCATGCTCATGAATGTGTCTCAACAAAGTTCAATATATGATCATGGGACACATAGGATCAATATAGGATCATAGGATCAACAAAGTTCAATGGTATTCAAGTAGAACTAGGACACATGAACCATCAATGTGTATGAATTTCAATCGTGTGATGATGAGTTGGCATTSAGCATGTGAGAAACTACCAAGTCAAGGRTMAATGRTGACTCYCMTTDYCTAGTGAAGGKACARHGACATGTGATGAATCACACCCTATMATATACSCATTTGATACAAAWYGCTTRTGAGTMCTTRGAAAAAACCAAYAAAKCCAACTCRACTTTTRGAATTCAATTTAGTGATCACCABGTAAGAGGGTMTTGACCTCCTCTTTAGTTTTGTCCATTCATTTTYCTATATTTAGGCTTGTATGACCCTTATAAAATACCATTAGGGTTTMTGTAAGTTCATRTAGGGTKAGAGGAAAAWACAAAGYAGGTGCACAACTATTCCATCTTTAGTTTMYTRTGTCACACAAGGGGTCAACTAGCTTACTACATGAAGTTACTATGWAAATAGTGACAKGACATGAAAATATTCAAGATATAGGTGTGCATTGTGTAGTGTGAAGGTAAATATCCCCATGCAAGGACACTGTGCAATTGTTGGATGGAAAATTGTGCAATGTGCACACTTATGAGGAAAAATTATGCGTAGATGGCACAAGAAATAAACTATTATATGTGTAGTAATGATGGTGATTTTTCCCTTTGATTTTGATTGGTAAATGAGCATATTCACTAGAGGGGGAGAAATTTTAAGGATCTATGGAATGATGTGGCTGGGAAACCAGAAGTGGGGAGTCATCTTGCATGGTATGGGTTATTCAAGCTACTTCAAAACCCTTTTATGTGTGCTAATGAGATGTTATTAAGGAGGATCACTAGATTTTGGTATCTTGATGGGGAGTGTTTTGAGCTTCAGGGAAAATGTATAGAGTTTACACTACTGGACATCTATTTCATGATTGGTTTTCCCTTCTGTGAATAGGTGGGAGATAGTTGGCCCCAACTATGAGGGGGTAGGACCTTGGAGGAATTGATCAAGGCTCACTGTGAGTGAGGGATGAAGAAGGTTGATGGTACCATCCCTATTGGTGTGATCTAGTCTAAGGAGATGTGAGATATGGTGACCATGGTAGTGAAAATATTGGGATCTTATGGCCCACATGTTTTCTTGGGTGTCCACATGTTGATGGGGGAGAGAGTTCTATAAGGCACACATTTTGGATGGCCCCAAATGTTACTAATTATACTAAGGAGGAATTTGACGATTTGTTGATGACAAAGTGGGGTTAAACTTGTCTTAGGTATACTTTTTTATTCTTTGAGAGAATCTCAATGCTTATATCACACCATTTAGTTTGATCGGGAAGGACCTAGGAGCCTATGATGTAGTGATGGGAAGAGTTGATGAGCCTAGGATGTATAATTATATAGTTGTATAACTAACATTAATTACAATGTGGTATATTAATGTTGTATTATATAATATAATTTATATATAATATATAATATACAATATATATCCAAAATTTAAAAAAAAAAAAAACAATCAATTGTTAACTCTCACACTCGTAGCCTCACCTTGCGCTTGCAACCTCACCTCCCTCTCATAGCCTCACCTCATGATCGCATATACCCTATCTCACCTCACCATATTCTATCTAGAGCAGAGCTAAAGCTATGCACCCATTGGATCCCTATCTAATCACCTCACCACATTATTTCTAGAGCAGAGCCGAAGCCGCAGCATTGGAGCCCTATCTCACCTCACCACATTCTATCCAGAGCAGAGCCAAATATGTTGCATTGGAGACAAAGGAGAGATGGAGCTACTACATTGGAGACATAGCAGCCCTAGTTCAAGTGACAGAGGTGCCCTAGCTCGAGAAATGCCAACAAAATCATCGGTAAGTGAGTAAAAGATATTGGTGGTAGAGATATTGGTGATAGAGGTGCCCTAGCTCTCATTTTTTTTCTTTGTAAAGAAAATTTCCTACAAGAATATTCTTGTTGTAAACTCTAGCATTAACAACATGACTAGTTATAGACATGAAATCTTGTGCCTCAGGCAGCCTGCTTTCCTCTGAATTTCCTCCTCTCAGACTTTTGGCATACTCAACCACATCCTTTGTCAAAGGATGCTCACTGTTTGCCTGGAGCATAACCCAATATTCAAGTTAGCTAATGAGACATATAATCCTTTAACTGTGAACATAACCAAAATTGTAGAATGATTTTGAATATAAATTTAGGTAAAGATCAATCAGTATTATGTTTGTAATAGTTGGCTATACAGGAATGCATCAATGTGCATCCAAACAACCCCTATACTACCACTACAAGACCAATAACAAAAATGAAGTCAATCAAATAGGCCACTCAAGAATTAACTGATCCCAACTTAAGAAAATCAGGTAATCAAAAATAAAGTTGCAGGACCTACCTTTGCTGCAACAACAATTTCATAGAATTCATGCAGGACCATGTTTTTCATAAGCTTAGTGTTAATAACAATAGGTTTTCCAATAGTGAGTGTCTCTGTCTTATCAAATATAATGCACTCCACCTGTGGATAGAAAAATCTCCTTTCACCAATGAACCTTTTATTTTAAAAGACGAACATAACCAGACTCGGAGAAATAATTCTCTAACTCTAGAAACCTAGTTCATATTCAAACAACAAAAAGGTATTTTGCCAATATATCACTTACTTTATGTGCACTCTCAAGTGCCTTTCCCCCTTTGATGAGAACACCTTCTGTGGCACCTACTCCAGTACCCACCATGACTGCAGTGGGTGTTGCAATGCCCAAATCACAGAGACAAGCTATAACCATGACAGATATGCCAAACTGAAGAGAAAGCTCAAACTCATCCATGGAATAAGGGATCCAAGACATTGGGTATGAACCGATATTTCCTGCTACAAACCATGCTAGCCAGGTAGTAAAGGAGATCACAATAACCTACAAAACAGTGAACAAAGGTAACCATGCTTAGTTTCAAAAGCAGAATTCCACATGAGCTAAGTTCAGCCAAACTGCCAAAGGCTCATTTTTTACTTAACTATGGAAGAATAAGAACTTTGAAATATAAGGACAAATGACTCATCTGTGGAAGAAAGAACTAAAGAAAATAAGGAAATGTTTTTTTTTATTTCCTATGTGTACAAAAGAACTAAATAAAATAATGCATGCAAGGTAAAAATGACACTAAAGAAAGTGTGTTGAAGTAAGAAAGTGCATTTGCATATGCATCCAAAATTATAGATAGTTGTAGTTCACATATTTTGATAGAATTACATGTGGGGGTTTGAAGCCCCATTCTTGTTTATCAGGGCTTCTCAGGTCTCTTCCACCCCCTTCCTTCAACATGGGTGCATCATTTCTTATGTACTTAGTTCAGTCACAGTTGGGATGTACTTCAAATTTTAACACCCATATATATGTATATGACACTGATTATGTCATATTAATATATTTCATCCATGGTTTCTTGCACGATGTTGTATTCGAGACTTATTCATTGTCTCACTATTTATATCATGAGTTATCTCAACGAGTATGGGTATGCCTACCTTGTGACATTATGTTGCAAGAATTCTTCTTGGAGAATCCTCTTTTCGCTTTGAATCATTCAAGCATTATAGCAAGGGCCATTCCACTCACCTCTTGAGAGGATTGGCATTGTATTTCTTCACCATTTTCATTTTCCATTGTATGAATAGAAGAGCTCTCTATTAGAGAACTCGAGAGCCCTCCCAAGGAGGAAGAGGGAATTCATAAGTCCGTGCCTTTCTCTACAGTGTTTAGCCTATCAATATATTGATCCATTGGTAGCTATATGATGTTCATTTTTTGCTTTTCATGGTTCTAGTTTTTGCAAGCTTCTCTAACATTTATTTCTCTTTGTTTTTAGTTTTATTTTCTTTGTTTCATGTGTATTTGGTTATCTAATCAACTCACAAACCTCTATCTTGTTTAGTTGACTTAACTAAGCAGGTAAGTGTTATGTTTTTTCTCACCCATGTGACAAAACCAACACAACA
>ML793470.1:330474-349652 GCA_009831015.1 Picea engelmannii | reverse complement strand
AGAGCCAAGGAAAGAGAATTTCACTTGGAAATTTATTTCTCGATGCATGAGAGGAAGTGCGAAACTTTCAAGGCACACAGAAGCGCACTATGTGCGTGACAGTATCCATTACTCTACGCATTATGCGCCCTTTGCACGCCTGTCAGAACTACATCCCACACATAAGTTCATTTTTTGCAAATTGTAAGGGTTTTTATGAGTCATTTGAGGGCCCCTTGCCTTCAGATTTTAATTTCCTGCACTTTGTAAAGAAACCACACTACACTTAGAGTCCTTTCTCACAAGAAATGTTAGCTAACTTAAGCACATAGGGGTAAAAAGAATCACTATTCTTCTCTTTTCTTTGTTGCCACATGGATGGCTCATTTGGGCATTTGACATTTTGAGTTGAAGTTATTTCTTTTTCAAACACAATCAACTAATTTGGGACTAGAAATCAATTTTAACCCTCAAGTATGTTCTTCACCCACACCCAAGTGTGATCTCGGGAATCATAAAAGGGGTCAAAAGGAAATTTCCTCTCCCTTAAAAAATCATTAGGAGAGGACAAAGGCCCCCTAGGGTTCCTCTTAGTTTTGGAAATCATCTTAAAAGCTTTGTAAGGGCCCATACATGCCCACATGTTTGCAATCTTAGGATAATTTCTAAAAAGATTTCTTAGTTTAAAAAACACTCTAGGAAATTTTAAAAGATCAAGTAACAAGCCATACATGCCCACATGTCCAGAATCATAGGATAGTTTCAAAATATTTCTTAGTATAGAAAACATTCAAGGAAGTTTAAAGGATTTGTAAGGACCCATATGTCCACATTGCTATTTCTTTAGGGCTTTAAATATTCCGCAAGGTTGTACCAAAGAAACATAGTAAGCTAGGTAAGAAGATTTGTAAGGACCACAAGAAGTCCACATACTGCAATCTCACACTTAACTTATTAAAATATTTTGCACACTTTTCTCTTTCTTGCACATAAATCCACTCATCACACACATAATTTCTAATAGAATAGTGGAGTTCGAAGTAAGCTTTATTTTTAAGTACCCACAAAGTACTTCAAAGGAATTCTGAAAGATCTTACTAATTCTTTCGAAATTATCCAAACCAATTTAATTCAAATGAGGTTTGTCCATGACACCAATCTCTCAGCCCACCACATCTAAAAAAATTCTAAAAACACACTAAATTTTCCTCTAAAGGAGATGCTAAAAGAAAAATTTTAGTCTAGGTAGGATCTCGGGGGTAGGCATCCAAATAACCCCCCATTATTAGGTTCTCACATTTTGAAACATTAGAAGTTGAGAATAGGGATTTTTCAAATCCTCCAAGTCAAGTGTTTCTATACCATAAGGCAGGGAGATACCCGTGAAGGGTCGAAGGCCAAGTTCTGGTTGTTCTGCGCATCTCTCCTTGAGTCACCCAACTCTTGTGAGGGTATCCAAACGGTGACCCATTTCTTAGGCTGAAAATCTAAATGTCGCACTTTGATCGAGGTACTTAGTGGCCAAACATAGGATATCTACCCAGGTGGCAGTTGTGGGTTGCAATCGTACATTGATCATATTTTGTGTGGCTATTGGGAAATATCTCCAACTCTTTCTGGATATGCACCCTCTACCCCTCATTATAACTTATTGCTTCAAACCTTCACTAGTTCCTCTTCCAGTGGCATCAGACCCCATTGTTGAGTGTTATTGGAAGGCCCAATGAAAAATTGAGAGGAAGGATGATAGGTCTTTTATGACACAAGAATTTGTTTTTGTTGTTCCCCCATGCGAACAAAATCCACCTATCCACATGCTTGTTTTTTTACAGTTGATTTATGTATGATGTTCATTTGATTACATGCAATTGTGAGTTACACTATTTTGTGAAGGTCAAAATCTCTTGTTCATTTATTTATCTCTTGTTACCATTTCCACACATTCACTTTGCTAGTCAGAACCATAGGAGTCGAACCACAGAATCCCAGTCTTTCTATATGCTTGCAAAATATCCCTCCTATTCTAGGAGGAGTCCCTAGTCTTGCCAACTCACCGGCTCAACCATCTCACACCCTAGTAAGTGCTATTGTTTTGGGGTCATATTTACTTGGTTACACTTTACTTGGGTCAAATACCCAAGGTCATCCATTTGTTAGTTCTCCTTCACAAGGAGGCAAGGGTCAAACTTCTTCTCAAGGAGGAAGTACAAACCCATGAAATCCCTCTCAAGGGACAGGTCCATTACCTACTCACACAATGGCTAGAACTAATCCTCCGCCAAATCCCCCTTTTCCATAAGTGGCATCACTCAAAATTCCCTATTTAACCAAACTCATGAATGACCCCATCTTGCATGATGCCACTTGGCCCAATATGCCTACAAAATTTCCTTCAGACATTTTGAAGTTTGAAGGAAAACCAGGGGAAGACCCCGCCAACCATGTTATGACCTTCCACTTATGGTGCTCTTCAAATATCATTATGGATGATTCCATCCACTTGATTTTATTTCAAAGAACTCTCACAGGTTCATCAAGAAAATGGTATGTGGACGAGAAATCAGGGTCCCATGTGACCTTTGAATCATTGGCCAAGGCCTTTTTTTCATTTTTCCAACTACTAGTTCGTCATGACATTGGTTTAGAACTTCTCTCTAAATTTAAAAAAACCATTGCTATCCATATTGTTGACCACATCCATGAATGGCATCGGCGACGTAGTTTGTGTAAAGAGGAAACCACCAAATAACAACGTCTCGATTGGTTTCTTAAATCGACAATCCATGTGATCGCCAAGGATGTAGCATCAAATTTTCCTCAATTAGAAGAGGAAGCCATCAACAAGTCCCAACAAATCGACCTCATATATGTCCAATCAGGTTACTTATACAGAGTATTACCCGATGAACCCAGACCCATACCATTTGGCCAGGACAACCCTGGGATGCCCCATGCTACAGATGGGTTGATTGGTTCTATAACACACTGCAACCCTTACGGCCACTCGCCACCTACTTATGTTGAAAATCAGTATCTGAAACCATATGGATTCACTTCTTATTACCCTCCCCCCCCCCTTAGCAACAGTCATATCCTATTTTCTACCCTCATCCATTGGGGGGACCCCCACCGGTACCCTAGATGCATATGGTGTCTCACTCAAGTATGGGTCCTCCCCTAACTCCCGCATATGACCCTAACAGTGGCCAAAGTACTTAAACTTCCTATATGCCATATGGATCATCTCCACAAAGCAATCCATATTTTCCATTTCCTAGTCCTCCTCAGTCGGTCGCTCCTCCACCAGGACAACCACATGTCAGTGTTAACTTTGTTCAGCACTCTCCCATTCAACAAGCTCATTATTTTAAACAGTGGAATATAGAAAATTCAGCTCATCAACCAAATAATTCCAAGAATAAAGGGAAAAAATGAAACAATAACAACCCAGGACCAAGAGGAAATAACCCCCAACAAAACTATCCCACTGGGGGCAACCAGAACCCCCAAGGGGGTAACCATAACAATCAATCGCGACAAGGTAAGAACAATAACCTTAGAACTAACTTCCCTTGTGCTCTATGTGGTGAGTATGGAAATTATACTCACCACTGCCCCCAAATTGTCGATTACAAATGGATGAAAGCATCCATGAACACACAACACCCTCTAACACCACCTGCCCCCAGCAAGCTCCACAAAATTATTTGCAACCACCACCTTCGGTCATTTTTCAAAACCCCATTCCACACCAAGGTGTTATGAATACACAATAAGAGGTAAACCCTACTCCACCACAAATGGGGCAATATCAAAACCCAAGTCCCACTCAACTCGGGAATCCAGTTGATCACAATATCCTCCTTACCAGCAAAGAAGAGATTCTTCTACAAACACGTAGTCATCCATACAGAATGCCTCCTGAATCTACACCAACCACTTCATAAACAACTCTAGCTACAGCAGGACAACCATTGATTATTCCAGGCCCTAACATTGAACCCAACCCCCTTGTATACCTTGCATACCTTTACGGCGGAATGTACATAACCCTCATGCTAGGGCAACCCATAATTACAGTATCGTCGATTACTTAGCATAGTCTCCTACAGCCATGTATTTATTGGAGGTCCTCCAATCATGTCCATCACAGCGCGAATCCCTGATTTCCACCTTGGTGCCAATCGACCCTGCTAATACTTTACTCATCACCTTTGATCTAGATAGCAGAGAACCATGCCTCCCTGCCCTGGTAGCTTTTCAGATACCAGTTAAGATCTGGAACATCACAGTTCATTGGTGTATCATTGATGAAGGTGCATGCACATGTAATATGTCCAAAGTAGTATGGAAGAAACTCCTCTCACCTGAGCTATTACCATCTGCCATCACCCTGAGAGCTTACGGCGGTCGCCCATCATCCCCTAAAGGGCTCTTCCAAAATGTCCCTGTAGAACTTCGGGGAAAAACCATCCTGATTGACATTGAATTTATCGACGCCCCACTTGATTACAATATCTTGTTTGGACGTAACTACATGTATGCTATGAAGGCGGTAGCCTCTTCTGTGTCTCGTACGATGATGTTCCCCCATAATGGGAAAATCGTCACCATTGACCAACTTACACATTACAAGCCTAATCATTATGCCAACATCAATAGCATCCTCCCTCTCATTCGCGCAAGTTTTCTCGGTCGTCGACATTGGCCTCGGAATATTCAAAAATCCATCCTTGTTAGGAACTTATCATGGGGCCCCACCTCTCCTCAACCCATCTATTTTAGCACAATATGGGTAGTGTCTTCTAATGGAACAAATATCGGAGACAATACTCCTCTCACAGAGGCCCCTCCCCACATCAAAGTTCCACCAGTCAAAGAACTATTACCTCAAGAGTTCCCTAAGAACACTACTTCACCACTTGTCCTAGATCCCCCCCCCCCACCTCCAAGAGAAAATCCTTGTTTGGGAGACAGTCCCCCAAGCCATTACCCAAATTCCCTTTTTCTACCCTCCACCTGGATTCCAAGCATTCCAAGTAGCTTCTACCCTCACCCTTCCTAACATGGTTCTTGTCATCCCTGTATGGTATCTCCATCCACCCTCTATGGTCCATGCACCANATTACCCAAATTCCCTTTTTCTACCCTCCACCTAGATTCCAAGCATTCCAAGTAGCTTCTACCCTCACCCTTCCTAACATGGTTCTTGTCATCCCTGTATGGTATCTCCATCCACCCTCTATGGTCCATGCACCATCTCTCCCTCCTCAGACAGAAGGATTACTGATGCATATTCTAGTACAGGATCCTACCACACCACCCCCACCCCCAACTGGTAGCACCACTGCCACTCCTGGGGGTAGACAGAGGAAGAACAAGCCCATAGCTCCGCTCCCTCCCCGAGCTTAAATTCCTTGTGCACTATGTGAAAGAGAAGGAAACCCCACTAACAGATGTCCCACTCTTCCCGAGTTACGTAATATTATCCATCTCCCCAAAGAAACCCCATTTCTTTCTACAATTACATCCACTGCTACTACAGAGTCCTCCACCACATGCAATAAAGGGTTACGAACCAATTTCGCTTGTGCCATATGCTCAAAATATGGCCATTACACTCATCATTTCCAAGCTCTACCTCAATTCCACCAAACGTTAGCCACGGTACGCCACACATCTCTGCCTGAGCCCTTTCAGGCTCTCCCTACTTAGGCTCACATTACTAACATTCGTTATGTGTCTTCATCAGTCCCTGCGCGAATGAGATACCATCCCCGGTATCGTGACATTTTTTTCATGTCAAGCGAGCCATCACACCCTATACACAATATTCCTTATACGTCCTCACCCCTTGAGGACAATAACACTTACTCATTGACAGTGCCCCCTACCATTTCACAAGATCCTCTATATTCTCGTAGGTTCCACTGCGACAAATATATCTTGGAGGAACTGACTACCCCCAATTTACCTTGGAATGTGCTCCATCATCGATCACTTTTCCTCTCACAATAGGTCTTTCACCCACTTTATTGGTAGCCCCAAGCTCTCGAAATATTCCAAATCACCTCATAGCACTCTCACCAGATCACCAATAATCTCAGTGCAAATGAGGTGGCATTGTGGGCCCACCATCCATATATAGGCCCTTTTTCCCAACTTCCACATTATGTTACAGAAGCCCAGAGCCTCCATTTTCCGATCTATTCTCAGCCACGAGATCCTGATCCAACCATCTACACATCCACATTCCTTGGGTTATCATTTGCACTTTTCCTTGGAGGATCATTTTTCTAACACCATGTTCAGGTACGCATGCTCACTTTCAGTTTTATCAAATAGTTGTTATATGTTCTTTATCATCAAATATTGTTCATGTCAGGTATTTGGTTTTTTGTGTGCAGGTACTTGTTCAGCAAGCTTACATCCCCTTCAAGTATATGCATGATATTGGCATGTAGTTACTCCCTCTATTAATATTTTCATATCCCGGTCACATACTCTAACATTTACCTTTAGGGTCCCTACATTCGGCTCTGCGGTATCTTTACCTCTACCATATTTTGGTATTGTCATCCGATAGCACTATCCACCACATGATTTGTCCCATTCATAGTTCCTCATGGAAACTTGGCACTCATGTTGCTTTCACCCCCTAGTATTGGGAGTCTCGATAGTTTGTTTCACACTTCCAAGAATGAACCCCATACTTCTTCTCATCATATTGCTAACCTTCCCAGTGGACTCCCGGGTAATATCATCCTACACTTGGTTCTATTGACTGCACCCCCGCAGTTTCATTAGTCCTCCATCTCATCCACCAACAATTTTCCCATCTGCATATTTTCCTCCATTCACTTACCTAATACAAAAACCCACCCATGGGGCCCCCACCCTCCACCCATTCTCTTTCACAAACTTGTACTCTAAACAGGCCAAGACATATTTCATTGGGGCACCTGTTTCTGTATCTGTATGCTCAACTCAAATTATTCTTTATTTGTTTGGTAATTGTATAAAGCCCTTGTTTCTAGCATATACATAGCTTTTTAGTCATCATCCTCGATGGCCTTCTTCTTACCTGGCAAATCAAACCATGTCGCCCTTGGTTGGGGCATCCAACCTTTTTTCATATCGACATCTTTGACAAACCCCGAGTATCACAAATCCATGTACCCACGATCTCTGATTTTGACCACTTTGTTAGCCTCTGGCACAGTTTAACCTCATATCTAGTCATCCCCCTGACGCTAAATCTAGTTTTACGATTGCTGCCAATCATCCCTCAACACCCCAAATAAGGGAATTCTTGAGTCCCACATCATCATGACTTCGTTCATGTTACTCGTGAGTACCTGATATCATCTATTACTCAGTGGATTTCAAGAATCCCTTAGATTATTGGCATCATGTCTCCCTTCATGTCGACATCAACACAGTTTCCAGAAGGGTGGAAATATCTTGACTCTCATTACCTTTTCAATGAGGAGTCTCGAACTGCATAGAGAGAATCATCATTTTTTTTTTATTCTGTTGACCCCCATAACATTTGACTTTAGAAAACTCTCATGTTAAGGTGGGTCTTACTATGAGACCATTGCAGTTTTTTCATACCAGCCGAAGACCTCTGAAGTTGATAGGCCATCAATGCCTGCGAGTCATCAACAATTCTTACAGTCATCCATTACTCGCTTTAGAGCCAATTCTCTAGTCAGAACCGTCATATGTCGTTATCAACCGCCCCCAAGGGCACTGCAGCTATCTACATCATTATACATCTTCAGTTAAAGTCCCACATTTTGGTTTCATGACACAAGCATGGGGCATCCCGCCTCATTTGTATACAGATTTTATTTTTCTCCTAGAGAAAGGTTTGGTTCCCACATTTTTCCCTCTCCCTCCGGCGGATCGCTCTTGCAGTTCCTCTCTTCACTCTTCCTTACAATGGCACTCTTAGCAAAATAAACATTGATGTATTTCAACTATACGTATGCTCCTAACCTCACACATCAGGGGGCATCTATTATCACTGAAAAATTGTCTGCAACATCGCACACAATGGTTGAAGAAAGACATCAATTCCAACAGCAATTTGTCCACCTACGGCACCAAAATCCATCAAAAAGGAAAAAAACTATATACTTGGTTCAAAAATCAAAATGCACAAATTCACCAAAGGAAGTGCACGCACATTGCGCAGAATGCATAGGATAACACATCCCTCAGCGCACAAGATGCGTAATTGTCTACAAGAAAATCCGTGCACTTTTCATGAACAACGTATTTATGAATCTTGTCATCCTCTCAACCACTTCTAGTCCGACCCCCAACATGATTTGACACTCATATCTAAGAGAAATCTAGCTTGGAGGTTGGTCAAGGGCTAAGAATTTCCCTAAAAGGCCCCTTTTTCACATTATGAACCAATTGTATCTTGCCATGAATGAACACTATAAATATGTGTCATGGGTGTGTTAGAAAAAAAAGAAATTCAAGGTATTTTTATGCTGCAAGAATTCTTCTTGGATAATCCTCATTTCTCTTTGAATCATTCAAGCACTATAGCAAGGGCCATTCCACTCACCTCTTGAGAGGATTGGCAGTGTATTTCTTCATCATTGTCATTTTCCATTTTATGAAGAGAAGAGCTCTCTATTAGGGAACTCAAGATCCCTCCCAAGGAGGAATAGGGGATTCATAAGTCCCTGCCTTTATCTACGGTGTTTAGTCTATCAATATATTGATCCATTGGTAGCTATATATGATGGTGATTTTTTTCTTTTCATGGTTCTAGTTCTTGCAAGCTTCTCTAACATTTATTTCTCTTTGTTTTTAGTTTTATTTCCTTTGTTTCATGTGTATTTCATTATCTAATCAACTCACAAACCTCTGTCTTGTTTAGTTGACTTAACTAAGAAGGTAAGTGTTGTGTTTTTGCTCACCCATGTGAAAAAACCAACACAACACTTCCCATTTGCATTTTCATCCATTTAAAATTTGAATTTAGCTTGAAATTTGGGACTTTTTTCAAAAAAAATATTTTGACTCCAAGCGGTCATTTCGATTCGGCTCACCCCATGATGGTGTGTCATGTTCTAACTTCATTGTAAGAAGCATCGCTAGTGCATCTAATTTTTACCATACTTGACTAGTTCTTCCACTTAAATGACCCACATCTGGTGCATTATAAAAGACAATGCTTGGTAAATAACATTTCAATGATTTTCGAACATAGAAGCACTGGTGCATTCCATTTAATCAAGAGCACCTCTAAAAATACGATACATGAAATATAATTGAGTGGTGCACAACCATTTTAAACAAATACACCAGTGTCATTAATGAAGCCATACTAGAACAAAAATTGATCAATTTGACATAACGGAGCATTTCCCTTTACGCCCTGTCACCAATGCTCTATGATTCTGAACGCACTGTTAAACAAAACGATGGTGCTTCAATAACATGATACCACCAATGCGTTCATAGTAACATATCACACCACTTAATTTGCAATAAATCAATATAACGAAGAGATGCCCATACTGCCACAAATCGTACCAGTGTGTTACACTATATGACACATTGTTAAACATCATGTCAGTGCTCTGGAAACTATAACGCACCAGTACTGTCAGTTAGCAAAAGCACATCGTCGAGTTTTTATTCCATCAAAATTGGGTCGGCGAAACATTTGCGTTAACCAAATGCATCAGTGCTAGGGGGCGTTTCGGTGGACAGCCCATGACCGGTGCTCTCAATGACAAAACAAACCATTACCCAAAACATGGGTGCTCCAATAACACGGTAGCATCGGTGCATTTGTATTAACACATCACACCACTTAAGCTCATATAAAACAATTTCACCTATTAGTTTGCCTAGGTCCAAAAAAGATACCGGTACTATAAAGAGCACAACACTGGGCTGAATTTTCACAAATTATCAATGCGGTGTGTCTTATGGTAAGCACCGCCAAGATGCTAGGAAGTGCGCCAATTGAGATAAATGCACTGGTGAAATCTATTAATTAAATGAATTACCCAGTTTTTGAAATGAAAATTTTCCTCTATGATGCATCAAATAAATACAACAAATTGATGATGTGAACTAAAATACAGCAATCAAAATACGTAATAATTTTACATATCAATTTGTTTTATAGGATACCCTAATACTAGTGCCTTATAAGACAAATGCACCAATATCAACGCATATAAATCTAAAATGGAGAATTGGTGCATTACATTCATCTAAATGCACTARTGCGGTTAGGTGAGTTGCACCGCAAAAAAATATTTTAAAAATTATCATTATGGTGCATTTAAAACGTGTCCATTATCGATGCATCGTAAAATACAACGCATCAATTAAAAGTAATCGGTGCTCAAAGAAACATAGAGTGTCGGTGTGTTTCATATAAACAAGTGCACCGCTTGGTTTAACATTAATGAATTCTACTACAGTGGTGTGTTCCATAGAACCAATCACCCTAAGTTACACAGTTCATATGTGAAATGGCATCACAAGTCATTTTGTATGACAACCCTTAACTAGTGCATTATATATAACAACACATTGTTATAAATATCGATGCTCGAATAACAATGATGCATTGGTGCATTATATTTAACACACCTTTGTTCAGTGCCTTATGTTTGATAGGGAGCACCAAATGTAGTGCATATGTTGTTGTTAATAGCACCGGTTACTTTTTCACGTTTTTTAGCAAATAGAACCTAATTCTAGTTTTTGATAAATACATGTTAGTTATATATGTTTGTGTTTTATATTTTAAATTTGTTTTGTGTGTGTGTGTGTGTGTGTGTGTGTGTGTGTGTGTGCCTAAAAATTATTTTATGTGAATCGGATATGTCGATGATGCCGAGCACAGTAGCAATAGTAGCAGCCAAAAGAAAAATAATTTAATTCACAAACTACATATGCAAACCTCCACAATTAAATTTTGTGGAGGTTTTGCTTTGTGGAGGAAAAAACATAGGTCACTCTTCAGTGCCTCTCATAATTTAGCACATGGACTTGATCCTCTACCACTTCCTTAGTGCTATGCCTCGTATCACCTCCTTCATGGGCCTCTCAACTTTCTCCAATATATCGTCCTCGTCATTCCCATAGACATAATATGAAGTGTCGTCAACTCGCTTATAGATCGCATACCTACACCTCCTTTTTTTCTCCTCAAGGGGGATTATCAAATATCTCTTTAAGTATGGGGAGGAATTTTGTAGCCCCGAAGAATTTGTAAATAGGGCCCTTTCCAGTGGCACTAGCCACATCAACTTTGTTCCCTTCCAAGTTTGTCACCTTTGCCCCTACTTTGGCATAATTAGGACTACCAAGCTCTATGATCAGAGCTTCCTAGTGCCCCTTTTCCATGTTCAAGAAGGAAGGACATTGGTGGATGTATTAATTATAACATTGTGTCTGCCTCGAGAATGACCTAAGCTCCATATTGTATATTTAATAGAAGTTAAGAAGCACACTTGAAAAACAATTGATGATCTATAAACTTTGTCAGCATGCCTTATTGCTAAATATTAAGAATTTCCTTGTCCTCAACCTTCTCCTCCATGAGATCCTCACCCGTGTACTTACTAAGAAGCTTGTCATGTTTCTTCTTCTCCACAACCATGTGCTCGATTGTTTTCTGATACAGAAGGGGAACATGGGAAACAAACTCTCACTCTCTCTATTGTTGGTTTCCCTCGTCATGCTCTCCCATTTCTTCTGCCACATCCTCATATTCCTCAAATAGGACTGAATTAATGGCATTGACCTCCCCACTCTTGATCTTCAACCCAGCATGCCTCTAGATATACTTAATCCCCTACAACTCCCTCAGTTCTTTGTCCTGCATCGCCTCCTCCGTGGGCCGCTCAAATTTCTCCAAGATAACATTCTCGTCATCTCTATTGCCATAATAAATGGCATCAATTCACTTGTAAATCACATACCTAGACCTCCTCTTCTTCGCCTCACTGAGATTTTTGAATAGATCTTTGATGTTGGGGAGGAATTTCCCATTCGCACTTGTACAATTGGTTGTTAGAAGATTGTAACATGCCATCTTCTAGCAATCAATTGTACAAGTGTGGCTCGAAAATTCCTCCCCAATGTCAAACAGATATTCGATAAGAACCCATAGGCGAAGAAGAGGAGGTATAGTTTTGTGATATACAAACAAATTGATGCCATTTATTGTGGTGACGGGGATGATGAGAATGATATCTTGGAGAAATTAGAGCAACCTACAGAAGAGGAGATGTGGGCCAGAGCGTTGAGGGAGTGGAAAAGGATCGAGTCTATCTAGAGGGAGTTCAAGTTGATGACCAAGAGAGAGGAGCTAATTTCCATTAAGTTGGTCCTAGTTGACGAAGATGAGGATGTGGTAGAAGAAATGGGAGAGCAGTACAAGGGAAACCAGTGAGAGAGAGAGAGAGAGAGAGAGAGAGAGAGAGAGAGAGAGAGAGAGATTTTCTCATGTGCCCCTTCTGGATGAGAAACCGATCGAGGGCATGGTTGTGGAGAAGAATAAACATGATGATATTTTTAGTAAGTACACAGATGAGGATCTCATGGAGGAGCAAGTTGAGGTCGAGGAAATTCTTAATATTTACCGATAAGGCATGCTGAAAAAGGTTATGGATCATTAGTTGTTTTTCCAAATGTGTTTATTAACTTCTATTAAATATACAATATGGACCTTAGGCCATTCTTGATATTGACACAGTGTTATAATTAAGACATCCACCAGGGTCCTTTCATATTGAACAGGGAAAAGGGGCACTAGGAAGCTTTGTTCATAGAGCTTGGCAGTCCTAATTATGCCAAAGTAGGGGCCAAGATGACAGACTTGGAAGGGAACAAAGTTGATGTGCTTGGTGCCACCAACAAGGGCCCCAGTTACAGATACTTCGGGCTACAAAATTCATCCACATACTAAAAGAGTTATTTGTTAATTCCCCTCGAGGTGAATAACAGGAGGTGTAGGTATTTGATTTAGAAGAAAATTGACGCCAATTCATATGATGGCTACAAGAATGATGAGGATGATATCTTGGAGAAATTTGAGTGTCTATTGTAGGGATTTTGCACCCTGCAGGAGCTGAGCTCCCTTAGGTTCTACCAGTGATTAAGATAGGAATAGAGACATAAAGTAAGGATGTTCCTAGATATAATTCATACATGAAAACCTCCCAAAGATCAAAGAAAACATGCATGGATTTAAAACAGATATAATAGCATATCATAACATGTAATTATATTAATTCTCTACCAATGAATACATAAACTTATATGAACAATTAAATAGAGGGAAACATCCAGTATGTCTTCTATTAATCAAAGAAGAAATATTACAACTCATAAATGAGAAGTTGATGCAATGGTCTCTTTCCAAGCTCCTTGCCCAAGTCTTACAACCAAATCACCAGAGTAACCTTGCTAGCTCTTTCCTCCTTTTTTTCCATCGAAAATGGCTTAGTTCTTATAGGGATTTAGGTATAAGGCCATATAGTTATTAGGATAAGATTCTCAATCTCATAATGGAATCATTCTCAAGGCTAAACCATGAGAAATTAGTGGGAAGTCTCATCCATCGAAACCAAATCCAAAAATAGGAGTTTCTAGAATTGGTCGCTACCTAGACACATAGACAGAGCGACTGGTCGCTCCTTGGCAAGACAAAAGGATCAACCATCACTTTTGGTTGCACCCTTAATGAAGTAAAAAGGTGACTGGACCTTTTGGTCACCCACTCAATGAAGGAAAAAGGTGACCAAACCTTTTGGTCACCCCCTCAATGAAGGAAAAATGTGACTAAACATTTTTGGTCACTCTTTTAATGAAGGCAGGAGGTGACTGAAAAGAAATTTAGCTAAAAACACAAGGAAAAATTGGTAGGTTTTAAGGGTTAAAATGAGGGGTTTCTAGGGGATAGTGATCTAGATATTAGGTGATCTTTAGGAGATAATAACCTAATTATTAGGTGGAAAATAACATTATAACAGATGCTCCCTAAAGTGTGAGGTCGAAAGAGGTGTCTAATGGATGAAACACTTTATAAATCAAGTCACAGAGCTATGGGAAAATAAGCTTGGAGAAGAGCATCGCCAGTCCTGCAAAAAAAGGTCCCCAAGGCGGGAATACCCATGCTCAGTAAGAAAGACAAGAGAATAGCCTCCATAAATACACTATGGATCCATGCATGACAAAAGTAATGGGATGATGCCCACAACAGAATACACCATGGATCCATCAAGAAACAATCATGACTCGATCATGGCCACGAAAGTATACACTGTGGATCCATGAAAGACGCAAGTGAAATCATATCCACGACCAAGTACAAATGTGGATCTATGTCACATCATACAAATCAACGAGATGACTCAATAACTGAGCAATATTTGAAGTGCTCGTGAATATTCTCCATCATATCTTGGGAAAGAATATCATCTTACATGAGTGTGATCATATCCCAAGGTCTTCATCCTTAATCAAAATGGTATGAATATACAACATGGGAATAAATGAGTTGAAGTCGAGCATGGTAGAAACTGCCTAATTATCGGCCATTAATGTATATTGTTAACAGACGTGAGGGAATCCACCGATGATGATGATGGAACCCAAGATACATAGTACAATATACAAAGTGTGAATAAAGGAGTTGGCATTGAACACTCATAGATTCATTCTATAGGAGCCAATGATGTAAACCCATTGTTGAAATGCAAGGAGACCTGCCACTAATGTCTGCAAGTCTCAAGGTACTGATGAGTTTCTAGATTTCAATCCTAGATAATGAGTTGTAATCGACAGGGTGAAATCCATCGAAGGAGGTCCTTGATGTAAAAACCATCAATCGACATGAAACAGGTAATGCATATAACATACATGTTATATGTAATATATAGACGGTGTTAAAATCATAATAATGGAGCACAACTGACACGGGGATGGTTGGGATAAAGAGGCAAAAAGGAACTATAGGTGGTAGATGCAGGTAAACTTTCCTTGAACAAGTATGCATGAAAAATAAATTGACTCGTCAGCATTAACTCATATGAATACCTAAAAATGTTCATGGACCTAGTAGGGGAACGTGACACGTGATGGAAATGGTGGTTAAGTGAGAGAGAATGGATGCTCCGGTCGTTATATATGATGATAGAATAGGTGCATTTTCAAGGGAAACTCAAAGTAGTAATGGCTGCCAGATAATGAAGATAACAAGACGGAAAAACCCTCTAAAAATTCCCCACCATGAGTGGCAAGTACCTCTTTCTAGTTTTATGATCTTGAGGAGGATAACAGATGCTCGATATAGCTCATCTGGCAATGAGTCCCTCGACATATTTTTAACGAACCTGAAGAAGGAGGTGTTCAGTCCCATATGGGTCCTTCAATGTTTGGTTTTACGAGTCCAAACAAGGTAAACTCGATGGCATTTTCATTTTTATAGATTCTTAAAAGGTCGTAAAGAGGACTCCATAATGAACTTTTTCATAAAGTTAGTCTCCAGGGTCTGGAAAAGTATAAAATGAAACCTAGGAGAACTCTCCCAACCACAATGGATAGGGTGTTCCTTTTTTGTAAATAGTCTGGTGAGACCGAAAAAGAGATAAACTACTGCTCAACAGACTCTCTTTCTAATTCACTTTGATGAGCGCGAAAGAAAACAAGATCGCTCGACAATCTTTTCATATTTTAATGAGTTCAAAAAGAGCTTAAAGAGTTCTCTATAATGAGGTATTTTTTCGTAATTATTCCATCTAGCCTGAAAAATGGGTAAACATATACCAGGTGGATGTCTTTTCAAATCCATATAACGAGTGTGAAAAGACAAGCTTACTTGGAAATCTTTTCTTATTTAAGGAGTCTAAAAAGAGCTTAAAGGAAACTCCAAAAGTTCCTTTTTCGTATAGCTTTTACGAGTCTGAAAAAGTGATAAAATTATACTCGGTAACCTATTCTCATGTATTTACGAGCACGTGAAAGAACAAATACCAAGCTCAAAATTGGTTTCATTTTTACACAAGCTTGAAACAAAGTAAAACTATGCTTGGGTAGGTTTCATTTTTTCGCGAGCTTGAAACTAGGAAAAGTATGCTCAGAATTGGCTTCATTGTTTTAATGAGCTTGAAACTGAAAACTAATTGTGCTCAACACTTCCCAATGTAAATTCCAAAGGTGGGTGGTTGGTACTTTAACCCCATCTTGAGAAGCTAGTGGCTTAACTCCATAATGATGATCAAGGGCTGGATACATGCCCCCCGAGCTTTGTTTCATCCACTGAATCTTCTTCAATCACCAATTTCTATACCCAATAGACTCCTAGTTACTAATAGGAAAAAGTTTCACTAGAGAGGGAGGAAGAAAAAGGATCAAATGATCGAGGTGGATGGAATGAAGTTTCAGGTATGAGTTGTAATGGAATACTCGACTCAACAGGAGAGGCAATTGTTTCATTTTTTAACGAGCTTGACACAGGAAAAGAACTATGCTCATAAGAGTATGTTTCATTTTTTTTTAACGAGCTTGACACAGGAAAAGAACTATGCTATGTAACCTCTAGGTTTGATTCCTAGAACTTTGTTTCATTTTTTAACGAGCTGGCCATAGAGAAGAAAACTATGCTCGCTACTAGTCGTTTCATTTTTTAACAAGCTTGACACAGGAAAAGAACTATGCTCATGGCGATCGGTTTCATTTTTTAACGAGATTGAAAGAGAAAATAAATTATTCTCTTTGTTGGGTTGGATCCCTCGAGCTTTGTTTCATTTTTTAATGAGCTTGACACAGAAATGGGAACCATGCTCATATTTATCATCTTGATCATGGCTTCCAAGAGGATAATGCTCTGAAAGGAATACATGTCAAGGGACAAACCTCGATAATGGCTTCCAAGAGATCTTCACAAGATGGAATAACAACACTTTGGAAGGATTACATGTCGAGGGGCACGATAGGGGTAAGGAGATCAAGCTCTAAAATCCCTATCAAAGAGATCATTGTGTCAACTATCATATCTAAGTCAGAATAAGGGAGAGAGTCCTTCTCATTCAAAGTTGAATGAATGGGACAATTTGCCACATAATTGAATTACGGCGGGGAAGATGACGCTGGCATATAAGGACCGTTCAAGGAATTCGAATGGTTTACCATCATATGAGATCCAATGAATGAAAGTTGTTCTATGATCACTATGTGTCCATTATGAGGAAAACACATCACTCGAAAGAGTGTGGACACAAAATCTTTCATGGAGTAAACATAGTCTCGCCCGAGGAGCAAATTAAACTCCAAGGAGTCATGGACTACCATCACATCAATGTAGACCATTTTCCCCCCAAAGTAACAGGAAACTGAGGAAGGATGTCCAAAAAACATGCTACCAAATGCATCGCTGAAACATATCAAAGAAGGAATTAAATGATGTAATCAAAATCTGAAAATACTCTGTTCACACACACACACATGGGAAATAAGAACCATATTCACAATTAATTGCAAAGAGACTTACCTTAGTTGGTTCGGTGGGCCCTTACTGTACCAACAAGGTAGCTCTTAAGATAAATTATAATAGAGAAGGTGTAAACACAAACATATAATCTATAATGGAAATTATATCATTACTTCATAAAATGGAGATACAATTCACAGTTGTTCCAAAACAATACTTACAACATAACTATGATTTTCTTATTTATCTCTCTATATATGTATCCTATCATCTACAATGCTCTCTATTTTAAAGAGAAGCAGTCGTTACAACCCAAGTCTAAAGATAACATCAAATGTTTGTATAATATTTACAATTGGATGATATAGCGATTCTTAAGGAAGTGATTTCATCCTCATAACACAAAGTGCATGAGTGATGAAATGTATTGTGTCTTCCAATGAAAAGAGAATGTTTGAACCAATAGAATGTCTTGAACTCATCAAGAACAATCTTGTTCCAATAGCCAATCCTGGGAATTTGGAACAGGTATTGGACGCACACAGCTGCATAATCTTGGTACCAGACGGCATAATAAACGGTATTGAACGCCCTTAGCAATGAGTACCGGATGAGCGTAACAATCGGTACCAGACGCACATAGGAATACAAGATGGTACTGGATGAGCATAACAAACGGGTACCAGACGACCTTAGCAACAAGTATCGAATGACCTCAGTAACAAGTACCGGATGACCTCAGCAACAAGTACCAAACGATCCTAGCAATGAGTACCGGATGATCTCAGCAATACGAACTATTAGCATGAAGTCTGCTTGAACCATCCAAAGTAATTAGAAAGTTCTTTGAACATCAAATACTCAGTCCTAATTATTAATAAATCACTAGAAATTATGATTAAACATCAGTTACCTCATGGGTACACAATAATTTCTTAAAGGCATGTCTGATGAGGAAACTAGGCAGAAGGTGCATCGGTATTAGTCAAAATTGGTTAGGATATGGGCAAGATAAGGCAATTGGAGGTGACAAAAAGGAGGTGTTGGAGCATAACCCTAACTTACATTAGTTTATACCTAGCTTAGACTCCTATATCTTGGTTAATACATTCCATCACACTTTATTTCACCTAATTTTGCCACATAGAGAAGAAGGGCGCCTCATCCCTAGATTTTAGGGAAAACTGTTCTTTTTCAATCAAGACTCAACTCCTGGTTCTTGATTTTCTTGATTTATTCTTGATTTATTCCAACTCCCCCATGAAAAAACTCATCCATTATTGGGGAATGCACACCTCCTCTTTGAGTGAGATATTCATTCCTTAATTAATGATTTTTGTCATTACTATTATTAGTAACTGTTATTTCGGGTCAGTTAAGTGAGTTGAAACTACTTCTCTTGTCAGTTAAGTGAGCTTAAGTGAGATAATGTGCATCACTTGAATCTTGTGGGCATTAATGAGTGTGTGACATGTTTCTTTAGTGGTCTAGGTCGAACTATGTGGTCTCCCTTAGCCTATGACACCTATTTTAGCTTTTTCTAGCTTTTTTTTACTAGAATTTCGATGTTGGAAATTCTATATATTCACCTCCTCTCTTCTTTTTGAGGATGGTTGCTCATGTATATTCATTTTTTATTAATATAATTCTCTGATTTATGGAGCAAAAACTTTCTCTCATCTCTTGAATATCAGCAAATTGTATGTGT
>ML793470.1:312362-328475 GCA_009831015.1 Picea engelmannii | reverse complement strand
TTAAAAGAGATGGCCAATTGTATGCTACAATCGAAATCATTAGCTCCCGAGCTATGGGTTGAAGCTATTAATTGTGCAACATACATTTAGAACTGAGTTCCTCACAAATCACTCAAAGGCACCACTCCTTTTGAATGTTGGACCGGTAAGAAACCGAAAGTGTCGCACTTTCGCTTTTTTGGTTCACGAGCATGGGTTCACATTCTGACAGATAAGAGGAAGGCTTTGGAGCCTCAAAGTGTTGAATGCATATTTTTTGGATATCTTGAAGGTGTCAAAGGATATAGATTTCTGGACTATCACACTGAAAAGTTCATTCTAACTCGAAGTGTGAAGTTTGAAGAAGAATCATTGCATGATTTTTCAGAAGACCCTGTCGAGGAACCGCTTATTGTCACTGATGAGGAGGATTCGGAAACTTCTTCGAGCACTTTAGAGAAGCCATAAAAGAAGCCTTTGGGTCTGATATAGAGGATGAGGATCAGGTCATGACTGCTCCAACTCAGTTGCCAACTTGGGCAGAGAAAACCCTACAAGATCTGGGTGAACTAGTCGGTGATCCTACGGATAAAAGAAGGACTAGATCACAGTTTTTTGGGGCTCCTCAAGCCCTGGCTGCCACAAAACCATTGCTGCCCATACATTGCTATATTACACTTGGTTCAGATCCACATTCACACTCTGAGGCTACTGGAAACCCACTTTGGACGCTGCCATGGATGAAGAGTACTCTGCTCTTATGGACAACAACACATGGGACTTGGTTCCACTTCCGAAAGGAAGAAAGATTGTTCGATGCCGATGGATATATTGAAAAAATATTTCTACAGATGGTGAGATCAGAAAGTACAAATATCGATTTGTCGTAAAAGGATACTCACAAGTACATGGCATAGACTACACAGAGACATTTGCACATGTTGCAAAAATGGACTCCATTCGACTAGTTTTGGCCATTGTCGCTTCTCGCAAATGGGAAGTTCATCAAATGCATTACATCCATGAGATGATCTATGACAGAATCATTTCACCGCAGTACTTCCGCACATAGAAGCAAATTGTAGACACCTTCACCAAGTCCTTCAATGAAAAGAAATTTTCAGAACTGAGAGCCATGCTTGGAGTGGTGGAGACAGCTGAGTAGGTCACTTTTGGCCACTCAACATTTTTTTTCCTCTTTTGGGGGGGGGTTCCCACGAGTTTTTCCCTCTTTCCTCTTTTCATGAGGAGTTCTTTTATGTAATGAGTACCTAAAATAGCCAAGTTGTCGGGACTCAAATTTTTTGTCATTACAATTAGGCTTAAGGGGGGCGGGGGGTGTTGGAGCATAACCCTAACTTACATTAGTTTATACCTAGCTTAGACTCCTAGATATTGTTTAATACATTCCATCACACTTTATTTCACCTAATTTGGCCACATAGAGAAGAAGGGCACCTCATCCCTAGATTTTAGGGAAAACTATTATTTTTAGATCAAGACTCAACTCCTGGTTCTTGATTTTCTTGATTTATTCTTGATTTATTCCAAATCCCCCATGCAAAAACTCATCCATTATTGTGGAATGTGCACCTTCTCTTTGAGTGAGAGATTTATTCCTTAATTAATGATTTTTGTCGTTACTATTATTAGTAACTGCTATTTCGAGTCAGTTAAGTGAGTTGGAATTGCTTCTCTTGTCAGTTAAGTGAGCTTAAGTGAGCTAATGTGCATCACTTGACTCTTGTGGGAATTAATGAGTGTGTGACATGTGTCTTTAGTGTTTTAGGTCGAACTATGTGGTCTCCCTTAGCCTATGACACCTATTTTAGATTTTTCTAGCTTTTTTTTACTAGAATTTCTATGTTGGAAATTCTATATATTCACCTCCTCTCTTCTTTTTGAGGATGGTTGCTTATGTATATTCATTTTTGATTAATATAATTCTCTGATTTATGGAGCAAAAACTTTCTCTCATCTCTTAAATATCAGCAAATTGTATGTGTTCAATTTAACTAGAATTCTAGATCTATCGGGGTTTCTGCAAGAATTCTACAGGAGGCTCAACATTTCCCCCATGCCTAATTCATTGCATGTCCTCATGCAAAACTGTTGAATCGGTCTTCAAAATTTCAAAACTGGTGTTGATCCACTACCTTTCTTCAACATTAGCTGCATGGTTTTAAGATATCCATCCATGAAGCCTCATCCTTGAGCTCCCTCTTAATGACTTGTGTATATTGTACTAGGCTCAAAACTTTATTCAGCTTGGAAGAGACTTCACCATGCTCTTCTTGTAGTCTACAGTTATTCTCCTTTAATTGTGCATTATCTTTCTTGATATGCCTATCCAACACTTTATGCTCCTCTGTTTCTTGATTCAACCCTGCATTTTCTTTTGTAAGTTTTTTAACTTTCATTTCCAATTGATGTTTGGTCAGAGAGTTGACTAGTTCTTGAACTACTTTCTTTGTTATCTCTTCACTGGCTTCAACTTATCTCCTTAAGTCCTTTAGTGTTTCTGTCACTAATTCCTCTGCTTCACTAATAGTTGATACATACATTTTGTCTTTCTCTTGTGAAGTTGGGATGTCCACGGGATCTTCTACAAAAGAAGGGACATGAATAATTGGCCCCTGCTTAACCATACTCTAAGTGGTTCTTCATCATGGACATGGGACTTATTCGAGTGTGCTCACAAGAATAGGAATTTCTTCTTTAAACAATCTCCTCCTCTTTGTTTTAGGCTCAGAACTAGGTACTGGACTTTGTTTTTCCTGTGCCTTCTTCACTTTTCCTCTAGAGGGATTAGGTGGATAGATTGGAATTTGTTCTATTTTTTTACTCCTTGTCTTTCTATCATAGGGCTTGGATGTGGGGATTGGAACTTGTTCCTTTGGTGTACTCCTGGTATTCTTACTAGAGGGATTGGATGTAGGGATTGGAGTTTGTTCCTCTAGTGTACTCATGGTCTTCCTGCTAGAGGATTGTGCTAAAGTACTACCTTCATTGTCTATGCATTTCTTCTTGCACTTGACTCTCAATTCGGGAGTCTTTTCTACTTCTCCACATTTTTATTTAGGCATTTCAATAATCACTTCTGGAGTATTCTCTAAAATTTCCCAACCCTGCTACTGAGGTATTTCAAGAACTCTTTCTAAAATACTTTATGCAATTTCCCCAGCCTGCTCATGAGATACTTCAACAATTACCTCGGGGACAATGTCTGCAACTTTCCCATCATCATTCCCAGATATTTGGTTTTTCCTCCTTTTCGTAGTGATTTGAGTTTTACTTTTCATGGGAAAGTTTGGTTGAATGTTCTTGATATTGGATGATTGTGCCACTACAGGTGCAGTTTTTTCTTCTAAAATCGTTATCTTCTCTTTATTCCATTTACTTACAGATTGTGGTGAGCTAGGGCCAACAGGATCCATTGTTTTACTAAATTTATGTCCTTTCTTTCTATTATCTCCCTTCTTTCTATCTAATCCTTTACTATGTTCCCCTATGACACCCCCTTCTACAAACTTAGAAGTATCGTGAGCAAAAATTTTTGTTAAGAATTTATTCCAACTAATGTCTTGTTTTCTTAATTCATGAACAACCAAGAGTTTCATCAGCCCATGGTGATAAAGACTAGTTTCAAGTTTCTTGGATGGATACTTAACACCCCTCACCATATTGTTTAGACTCATCCACAGGAAATGAGGAAATTTTATGTATGGGCCTCCTTCAAAATGCAATAAAAGCCTTAAATGATAAATAAAGGTTACTGCATACCTCCCTTCGCAAGTTAAAAAATTATGCAAGCAAACAAGCATTGTGCAATATTCCTCTTTGATCCAACCTCTAGAGATACCTTTCGTCCAATCTGGATCCAGGTGCTCGGGTTTCAATAATTTTTGATAGATGCCCTTGTCCACAATGATGCCTTTGAAATACTTCTCTCTAATGGAAGGTAACTTGGTCACCTCAACTATGGTAGCTTCAGTAATTGTTAGTTTTAGATCCCCCAACTAGACACTCTCCCCATCATAACTTTTGACGAAGGCACAAGATGCTCCATCATGATGTCCTCTAAATTTTCCCAAGAAGGGAACCCAACCAGCCTCTTCAAATTTTTTTTTGCAAGATTGATACTCCTTCGTCTCTCTGTACATATGAAACACTGGTTCGTGTCTGTCAACCCCCGTGTCAGCTTAAAAAAATATGTTTTTAAAACAAATATAGGCAACGAAACTTAGGCAGGGGTTTGGTATTGGACGTAATCCTTACAAGAATAGGGTGATGAAGGCAGAGTAATGGAATAGTAAGAGTGGATCGAGTGGTGTATAACAGAAACAAAATGGTTAATTAACACTCACATGGATGGTGAAGCCATCCATAAGAGTGTATATAATGAAATCGAGAGGACAATGGTCAATTATTTGATATGATAGTGAGGTAAGGAAGAAGTCAGAAATCATGCCTCAAGATCGTTTTCACGGATAAGGTGACGATCATACCCACAAGTAGTGTCACATCCATTTCTTACCGGTTTCCACAATGATTATGATTAATATGGGGGATGTGACCAAAATGCATCATTAGATAGCATTCGATGTCATAAGTTTAAACAACATGAGTTCATAGAAAGTGGTATAATCATAGTTTTGTCATCATACAGACAAGAATTTTTGACAAGATATGTCAGATTGGTGATCACCTTATAAAAAGAGTCTTGTACATTAGCATTGATTTCAAAACTAGGGGAATCATGAAGAACTTCAAAAAATAATGATATGGAGGTTTAGTGATTCCAAAAATAACAAGGGAATATGAGGCTAACCATATGTAAAATGTAAAATTCATGTGATTTTTAATAAAAAGGAATAAACATTGAGTCCATACCTCTATATTACCTTGGGATGCATTTGAACCATTAAAGTTATATCAAGAACAATGTTACCAAAATCCTCTTCGTCACTATCAGATTACAAATTCAGTATCGGATCACCACAACATTATCATTTAGTATCGGACCAGTATAGAAGATTTGTTTCAGTACTGGACTAATGCAGAGAGTTTTGTCCAGTACCGGATGAACATAGAGGTGAATATTGTTGTATTACCAAAACAACACAGAGACTTTTCCAGTATCGGATGAACACAGAGGCGAATATTTGTAGTACTGGAACAACACAGAGATTTTATTCTGGTACCCAATGAAAATTTGATAAGGTACCTGGTGGCAAATTCTGTAGACTGGAACTTTGTAGGATGCATTTTGTAGTGGTTACTGGCATCTACTGCTTCTTATGGAGGATATCACATGAATTTATTCTGTTGTAGGACCATATAGGTAAAACAACAAACAACACATTGGTACGGAAACTCTGAAATGGCAGCGGGAGTAAAAAAAAATGAGGCAAAAGAATTCAATGACTGGGATCCAAGCTCTATAACAAGAAGGCAACTGTAGTTGGACATACCCCTTTAGAGGTGCAGAACCTCCTCTTTTTGGAACCAAATAAACCATTGTTTTCATTTCCACTCCCATTTTATTGAAAAAAAGATCCTAACTACTATTTTCCTATGGATTTTTCTTGAGCCCATATCAGTTAATGCTCACCGGTATTTTCAATTTTTAAGAGTCTGAAAAACTTAAAGAAAACTTCTTATATTATCATGTGGATTTTTCTCGAGCCCAGGTTAGTTAATGCTCGCTGGTGTTTTCAATTTTTAGGAGTCTGAAAAACTTAAAGAAAACTCCTTTTGGTTCCTTTCCCATGAGTAATCTACTAGGGTTGGGTAAAGGAATAAACTCTCCTCTGGAAAACGTCCTCTTTATTTCTTATCTACATGAGAACATAATCAGCTTATGCCTTTGCTAGCAACACCACAAAAGAATCACTATATAACAAACACCTATATATACATGTATGTACAAAATTAAATCAAATCATAGAACGAAAACTTACAGTGGTGGTTCAGCAGGAGGGGAACCCCTCTTGCTTACCAATTGCATTTCTGAATTCTGAAGAACATGTTTGATAAAATCCTCTTTAGACAGAGGCTTATGATAGACTTTCAATCGATTCCCATTCACAATAAAGGAGGTATGATCTTCATCAATAGTCTTTATCTTCACTGAACCATTTTCATAAACTATGTCTACTTCATAAGGTCCCAACCATCGAGTGGAAAATTTACCTTTAAAATTCTTGAACCCACTGTCATATAGAAGGGCTGAATCACCAAACTGAAAATATTTCTTCTTGATATACTTGTCATACCATTTGGTCCTTTGTTCATGAATCAATGTATTCCTCTGCAGATCATCTTGTATGATTTCATCAAGTTCATTTAGTTGTAGTATCCTCTGTTTTTGGGCTTCATCCAAATCCATTCCCAATTGCATAGCATTCCTAAAAAAATTTACTTGAAATTATATGGGAAGAAACATTTTCTTCCCATACACTAATTCATAAGGTGTATGGCTTGTGGTGTTTCTCCAAGTTGTTATGTCGGCCCATATGGCTTCAGACAACCGATCCACCCAATCTTTATGGTGTAATTGAACTTACTTGGTAAGTATAGCCTCTATCACTTTGTTGGTTGATTGTACTTGTCTGTTTGCTTGGGGGTGATAAGGTGAGGATTTCATATGTTTAATTTGATATTGTTTAGTAATAGATTTGACCAAATTGGAAGTAAATTGGGTTCCTTGGTCTGTAACTATTCTCGAGGCATAGAAAAATGAGTAAAGATGTCTTCAAATAGAAAATCAACAACTGATTGTTCATTTGCAGAGTACAAATCTTTAGCCTCTACCCATTTAGTCACATAATCTATACAACCCAGTATATACTTTCTTCTTCTAGATATGGTGTTGATAGGGCCTACAAAGTCTAAATCCCATTTCTCAAATGGTTCAATCACTACCTAAGCTTGGAGAGGCATCTCATCACTTGCAGTTGGTTTTCCCATCCTCTGACAATCATCACAATTGGCAACATATTTCTTTGCATCCTTGAAAATGGTTGGCCAATAGTAGCATGACTGTAGTATTTTGTATGATGTCCTCTTATCATCAAAATGACCTCCACATGGGCCATCATGGTAGGCTTTGAAGATATCATACATCTCATCTTCATGTGCTCATCTTCTAATCACCAAATCAGGTCAGGTACAGTATAAACAGTCATCATGCCACATATAATTTGTGGTCAGCTGAATAATCCTATGCTTTTCTCGGAGGGACAAATTATGAGGTAATTTCCTTGTTACAAGATAGTTTTCCACATATGCATACCAAGGAATGTAAGTAGAAATAGCAAACAGGCTTTCATCTGGAAAATTGTCATCCATTGGGGCATTATCACCTGTATGAATCAGTCTAGATAGGAAATCAGCAACAAGGTTATATTTTCCAAGTATGTCAATGATAGTAATATTGAATTCTTGCAATCGTAGCAGCCATTTAGTAACTCTAGTATTTGTCACAGTTTTATTCATTTAAAACCTAATAGATGAGTGATATGTGTGTACAAAAACCTCATACCCTGTTATGTAGTGTATGAATTTATTAATGGCATGAACTACTGATAAGAATTCATTTTCAGTGAGAGTGTAATTCACTTCAGTAGGGGAGAGATTTTTGTTGACAAAGTAGTTAGCATAGGGAAGTTGGTTTTCTCTTTGTCCTAGCACGGCTCCCAAAGACATATATGAGGCATCAGTGCAGATATAAAAGGGAAGAGACCAATTCGATCTTCTTAACATAGGGTCACTAGAAAGCTTTTTCTTTAAAATTTCAAAAGAAATCTAACATTGCTCAGCCCAATGGAATTCAGCCTCCTTTGTTAATAATTTGAACAGTGGGGAAGCCAAATTTGTGAAATTTTGAATAAATCTCCTGTAATATCCAGCATGCCCTAAGAAGCTTCTAACTTATTTTTGTGAGCTAGGGATTCTGATTTAGAAATAATTTCAATTTTAGCAGGATCTACCTGTATGCTAGTATCGAAAATATGATGACCCAAGACAATCCCCTTAGTGAGCATCATTCTATATTTTTCATGGTTGAGGGAGAGATTAGTCTCTTTACACCAGATCAATACTTTCTCCAAATTGTCCAATGCTTGTTGAAAATCATCCCCATATACTGTGAATTCATCCATATAGGCTTCCACACAGTCATCGGTTAAATCAGAAAAAATGGCTAGGACAACCCTCTGAAAGGTGGCAGGGGCATTACACAACCCAAAAGGAAGAACCCTATAAGCATAAGTACCCCATGGAAAAGTGAATGTGGTTTTCTCCTGATCTTCGGGGGCAATTTGGATCTAATTATACCCACTAAATCCATCTAGGAAAGAAAAGTACCTCTTCCTAGACAAGGTGTCCAAGACCTGGTCTATAAAAGGTAAGGGAAAATAGTCTCTATAAGTATCCTTGTTCAACTCCCTAAAGTCCACACAAATTCTCCATTTTCCATTTTTCTTGGGGACAATGACTAATGGAGACACCCATTTGTTATCTGAAATAGGGTAAATGAAATTGACATGCAAGAGTTTTTGAAGCTCTTCTTTCACTGTCTTTTAAGGTTGGGTTCATTCTTCTTTAGGGCTGTCTAACAGGTCTGATTTGATCATTGGTGTAAATATGTTGTATACATGTGTCAGGGTGAATTCCTTTCATATCATAGTAATCCCATGCAAAATCTTTGTACTGTCCTTGGATCATTCAGATCAATTTTTGTTGTTGATCTAATTCTAGGCTAGAATTTATACACAGGGATTTCCCAGGACTGATTTCAATAGTTTGGACATTTGTCTTCTCTTCTTCACTTATTGATGATATAGTAAATAATGTAGAAGTGAAGGGATGTCAAACCTCCTAGAACTCAGGGCGTGTGAATTTTGGGAAAGATTGAGGATACTCATTGCATTTTGCATTGGTTAAAAATAGGCTTAAAATTTGTTCTTCGGTTTCTTCTTGAACTCCCTTTACTTGCTCAAGTGTTAACAGGAGATGAGCACAGTTCTCCTCCCCATAGGGATTCTCTAGCCATACTGGAACTTCATTGGTTGGTTGGGCAAGAGGAAAGAAAACAAGTTTCTGACTGTGGGTCACATTAGAAATTGTCATCTCCCCATACCGACAACTAATAAATGCATCAACAGTGGATAACCAAGGTCAACCAAGCACAACCGGATGCCCAGGTTTTGAGGATTTTGAATGAATTACCAAGAATTCCACAAGATACTCCTGGGAAGCTAAGGTAATTGTTACATCATCTAGGCTTCATGTTGAGTTGATGATTGATTTGTCTGCCAATTCCAGCAAGGTCTGTGTTGGCCTTAAATGATTTAGTTGTACCGTACGCATGGTATCATCAGTCATAACATTTATTGTTTCTCCTAGATCAATAAGGGTGTTTGACAAAGAAATACCATTAATTTCTATAGTCACCACTGGGTTTCTTGGATCATTATATTTGAATGGCATTTCTGATATAAATTTTGATAGTTGTCCAATCACTTTTATGACAAGAGGTTCTATCCTCTTCCTTCCAGGTTTTTTTATGAAAATATCCCTTTTAATTTTAGCATATATAGGAATATATTTAATTTCTTAAAGTAGGGGAATCTTTACACATACATTCCTTATTCATCTTCCAAGTCATGTCCTAGAGGTACCTCAGGTTTCTTCACAAGTAGTCTTTTTGGATAGGGTGGAGGATTAGCTTCCTGAGGTATTTCTAATGGTTGAGGAGTGTGAGGGGGAATTTCCTCTTGTACATGGATGTCTTCTTCTTCATTGGGTTGGTCATCTATGTGTTCTTCTTCTATAATAACCACTGTAGAATTTGGTTTATTCAAGACTTTCCCATATCTCAATTGAATTTCATTTAGTGAAGTAGGAATTATTACATAAGTTGGGAAAGTATGTGCTTCAAGGTTCTGTACATGTTGTGTAGGTCTATTGTTCAGATTAGGGATGGGTTGTGCAGGAATAGGGGTAGGTTGAGGGGGATTTGTATTAGGTGTAGGTTGGATTTGTTGTTTTTGATTTGTGTTCAAAGGAAAGGTGAGTTGTGGTTGCAGCTGGGAAGGTGGAAGTAAAGCAGATGGATTAAATCCAGGTAACAGTTGAGAGATATTTGAAGGATATTGTTGATAAGTAGGAAGAATTGGTGTTTGAAAAGGAACATTCCCATATGCAGGGATTCTCCATCCTTGTTTCCAAGGTTATACTTGTGGTTATTGATGTGTCCATTGAGGATAAGGCATTGGAGGAATCCAATGTTGTTGTGGATATTGCATGGTAGGGTCGTAGAACATGTTAGGATTTTGTTGTCTCCATGCCCTCTCAGGGGGATATGATGTTTCCTAAGGTTCTCCCCCTCCCTTAAAAATGGATTTTAGTCCAGGTAACAAAGGGCACTCATTGGTAGGGTGATCTTATGCAAAAAGGCCATAGATTTCGATAACATTAATAGGATATTCTTTTTTAGGGTTCTTCTTCCTACATCAAGGACAGAAAATTAATTAAGTATCATTTTCTTCTTCTTGTTTCTTTTTTTATTTTCATGGTCTCCAACTGGATACTGATTGTATTTAGGATGTTTGTTTTGAAGTTTTCAAGTAGATTCCCTAATTCTATCCTTGTAACACCTCCTGGAACGCGTTTCTTAGATTTGCCTATAGGATCTCTTACACTTTTTCCTGTTTTGTCTTGGTTGTGAGAGTACCTTTTACAATACTCTGCAATGTCTGCAAACGTTTTCTGATACACATCTCTGGAACTCATGAGGTTTAGTACCTCGATATAGTCATCCCTTATACCCTTTAGGAATATGGTCCTCACTCTGGTTGTGTCTAAGGAAATTTTTTGTCTTTTGATAGTTATATAGGAACCTTTCTAGGTAATCTTCCAAACTTTCCTCCTTAGACTGTTGCATTTTAAATATGTCATTCCTGGCATCCCTAGGTCTACAGTAGTCTTGATATTTCTAGAGGAAGGTCCCCCTCATTCCATCCCAAGATAAGATAGTGTGTTTTCATAGGCTCATAAACCACCTTAATGCTGAGTCTTTAAGTGTGGCTGGAAAGAGTTTTAGTTTTTATGCACTATCAGTGTAATTATAACTCCTACATAGTATATCAAATTCAAACAAAAATGAATCAGGATCTTATGTTGACATACCATGGAAGTGAGGTAGTGATCATAGAGGAATATTATTCATAGCAACATCTCTGGTAATGTCTAATATTGGGAATCCAAATGTCTATGTTTCATTGTTTTCATTTCCCTCTTCATCTGCCATATCTCCGAATAGCACGTTGTAAGGTGTTGGTGATGTCTCCCCACTAAGTGATGGTTCAACCACCGGGTTGGTTGGTATATCCAAATGTTCCAATACCTTGTGTGTTTCCCCAATAGCATATTCATCCTCTTCTAGTACTAACTATGTCTCTTTTCCAACTATTCCTTTTGATTGGGTCACCAGTGCTTCCCTTCTTGCTTGTTGTACTATGTTTTCAATCTGAAAAATAGCTTCAGATTTGGTACCTTTAGTTGTAGTTTCAATTACTACCTTTGAACTTTCCCCTCTTAGGATTTTTCCTACACAAACACTAGTTGAATTAGTATGCGGGGGTTTTCTTGATTTTTCTGTAACTTTGGGAGGTTTTCTTGAATTTTCTACAATTTTAGATGTAACAAATCTACCTTTGCTATATCTACTTTTATGCATAAAAATAAAAATCTAAATACTAATTCACACAAAATTCACTTACTAAATGTAAGAGGACAACCTAACTTTGGGGAAACCCCACTAAAGTGGATGTGCGGGCTCTTCCCTCACATTTTACCGTCTTCTCCCCGCCCTTAAGATGCCCTTAAAACCACTCCAAAACCATAAAAACAATCTAATGAAAATAACTACCTATTATCGTTTACAACTCCCCAGAAACGGCGCCAAAATGTTGGTGCAATTATATGTTCAATAAATTGCAAACATTTAATATGTCAATCTGGTTTCGTAATCAATAGAGTTGATGTATTGTATGTATCGAGAACAGATAATTGTCTATGTCTGCTAAGTATATTCTATGTAAGAAGACTACTTATGAAACTAAACACTTTGTTTCACACTTTTCAAATAACACTCCACACATACAATTCAAAATCCAGAAAGCAAAATTGATTAACAGATGTATAACTCTGAATTCTTGTTCAGGGGATAGATCTTGCTCATTGTTGGCTCATGAAAGATGGAGATGGGCTATGATTCTATCTCATGTAACAACCACACCGTCACTCATTAACATTCCGGAAACTTAACTGAGCTAAAAGAACTACTGGGCAGAGTATAAACACTCCATTGTAAGTGCATGTATGGGAGAGATGGAGGTCTTTATTGTACCTGTATATGCAAAGTGAAATCTGATTAATTATAGGGAAGAAAGTTGAGTATGGTAGGATGCTCCATTACAGGTTCATGTACGGTGAAATATAGAGATCCAAACCGTTCTTAGATATGCATAATATAAACAACACTATAGCATTTGTCTAGATAGAACGTTAAAGCACTTAAAGTAAATAATTGTCCTTCCACAGTCACACAAAGATGGAAAACCATTACTCAAAGATCTCATATAGACAACTCTCTCTTATTGAAAATTAGCAAACATCCAAAAGACTTGCTACCAAATGCATCATTGAAACATGTTAGAGAAGGAATTAAATGTTGTAATCAAAATCTAAAAATACTTTGTTCACACACACACACACACACACACACACACACATAGGAAATTAGAACCATATTCACAATTAATTACAAAGAGACTTACCTTAGTTGGGTTGGTGGGCCCTTGTCATACCAACAAGGTAGCTCTTAAGATAACTTACAGTAGAGAAGGTGTAAACACAAACATATAATCTATAACGGAAATTATATCATTGCTTCATAAAATGGAGATACAATTCACAGTTGTTCCAAAACAAGACTTACAGCATAACTATGTTTTTCTTATTTCTCTCTCTATATATGTATCCTATCATCTACGAGGCTCTCTCTCTTAAAGAGAAGCAGCCGCTACAACCCAAGTCTAAAGATAACATCGAATGTTTGTATAATATTTACAATTGGATGATATAGTAATTCTTAAGGAAACGATTTCATCCTCATGACACAAAGTGCATGAGTGATGAAATGTATCGTGTATTCCAATGAACGAAGAATGTTCGAACCAACAAAATGCCTTGAACTCATCGAGAACAATCTCGCTCCAACATCCAATCCTGGGAATTCGGAACAGGTGCTAGACACACACAGTTGCATAATCTTGGTACCGGACGGCATAACAAATGGTATCGAATGCCCTCATCAATGAGTATCGGATGAGCATAACAATCGGCACTGAACGCACATAGGAATACAAGATAGTACCAGAAGAGCGTAACAAACGGGTACCGGATGACCTCAGCAACAAGTATCGGATGACCTCAACAATGAGTACCGAACGATCCCAGCAACGAGTACCAAACGATATCAGCGACATTAACTATTAGCATGAAGTCTGCTTGAACCATACAAAGTAATTAGAAATTTCTTTGAACATCAAATATTCAGTCCTAATTATTAATAAATCACTAGAAATTATGATTAAACATCAATTACCTCATGGGTACACAAGAATTGCTTAAAGGCGTGTATGATGAGGAAACTAAGCAGAAGGTGCATCGATATTAGGAAAAATTGGTTAGGATATGGGAAAGATAAGGAAATTGGAGGTGACAAAAAGGAGGCTCAAAAGTCATGAAGAAGGAGAAAAAAATGGTATCCCCGAAAAAGGGATTCCTTTGTTAGTATACCCAGGGACTGACGCCATAGATACAGACTCAACCCCGAGGTCCATTAAGAAAACAAACAGCACGCACTAGAAAATCTAGGAAGCAAACCAAACAAACCAATAACTTCTCACAATGAATGTACTATTTGGTTATGAAATACAACATCGCGAGAACACGTGAGAAGGGGTTGGAATGAGCGGATGGATCAGTTACATTGGCGACCTGCTTAACGAACTTACACCCTGATGAAATTTCTCTTACAATGAGAGTCGAGGGTGACCCTCAAAGGAGCCCAAGTGAGTTTGACCAATGTCTGACCCAGGTACAGTGAAGACTCCCCTTAACCGCCACACTGTGCATAGACCCTAAGGATTATGGCCACTAAGGTTACCAATTTCTAGTCAACCTCTGGGAAAGTATAGTTGACAGTCAGGATTGAAAGTATTGTCAAGATATCAAATCCAAAACTCTCCAAGAGGACTGAGAATAGGGGGACTAGAAAAATCTCCAGAGGACCCCAAATGGATTCGGGATTCACGAAGTTCCCAGACCAAATGAAAACAATTGATTCTCAAGAAGAACCCCCAATAAACTAGTGTACCACTACGTTTGGTTAAGCCTCGGAGGCGTAATCTCCACTGCTCACCCACACACGACCTCACGTTTATCCCCTATGTGAGAGGGGGGTCCCGGATATGCTTATACGAAAATTGGATGTCCTCTCCATGTCACAAGATTCTAAGTTGGTTTTGGATACTTTGGAGATTTCACCTCACAGCATATTCCAAAGTTCTATCTTGATCTACTGTTGATGTAGAGGCCCTAAAAATAAAATTTGCTAGATCAATTTTATTAAGTGCTTAATTTTATATTTGTTGGTTTACTCAAGAGTGCGGTAGTGAAACGGATGATGTGTAAAGGACTCGACTCCAAAAAGGTGCAGAGAATGATGCAATGCAATAATTCATTTTTCGATGAAAGTTAGCTAAAGAAAAGAGGGGAGTTCTTTACTCATTTATAATGACAACTAAGCACTCAACAATGTGCAATCTTAATTTTCTTTTCAATGAAAAGGACAACAATTCCAAACTATGAAATGAATTTTTTGCAATCTGAAAGAAAACAACTTCCCTAATCTACTTTTGAAAATCCTCCAATGAAATTTTATGCTTTCTCTTTTTCTTTTCAAGTAAATGAAATTTGAAAAGGATTCCTTCTATTTCTTTTCTTTCAATCAACAATGTGTAATGCACCGAAAAATAGATAAGAAGGAAGAAAGCAAGGATTACAAAGTGAAACATGCAAAACACAAGGCTTCAAAACTGAAAAAAGTCTTCCAAATGACTGAAAAGAAATCAACACTCAAAGCAATAAAAGCAAGAGTGGGAAAACAATCAAAGAGAAATTTATCCAAACAATCTCTCAGTGAGATGACAAGGATCTGTGGACTATTTGAGGAGTTCAAGTGATGTAGGAGCATTGCTATCCAATCAAAACAAAGCAAACATGGAAGTGAAGTCAACACATTAACGTATTGAAAGAGACAAACTAACTCTTAACCAGCTTGGTAGCGATGTGGAGATCTTTTTGAATCTCTCGTTAATTAATTACTTGTCTGTAAAGTAGGGCCACCATTTTGAACTGACGGATCATTGTAAATCCTTACATGACTGTAATATATTACAAGTGTAGGATATTATCCCGTATTAGTCATTAGATTGCATTAATTAAGCTAAGTAGGTAACCGCTTGAGTAGAGTGTGATATAATTTAGATAGGAGGAAGAAGAGAGAGGAAGCTCTGGGTCCTTAAAAAAGTTTTCATTGTAGTTTTGTAAGAGACAGAAGTTGTAATCATGTATTTATTTCTGAAATGAATAGAAGAGAGGAAATTCATCCAATTGTACAGTGTTGATATTGTTTTACAGTTTTACTATTGTTATGTGTTGTGTGGATGTATGATGTTCATGGTGAAGGAATGAATTTATGAAGAATTGAATAAGTTTCAAGTGTTTTCTCTTCTCTGAGTTATGTGAGTGCATACCGAACGCAAGGAGTGCATGTGGGGGATTCTTTTTAGACTCGAAGCTCAGAAGAGATAGCATGGAACTTTTGTATGCAGAGTGTGCATATTAAGCACAAGGAGTGTGTATGTGAAGTCTTTGACTTGGAGAAATAACTCAAGTTTTTCTCATAAGAAAGTGCAGAGGTCAGTTGCAAGGAGTGCACAGGACCAGAAATCAACTAAGTGTCGAAGAAATCCTTCAGAAGAAGAATTTGTGGAA
>ML793470.1:282556-295151 GCA_009831015.1 Picea engelmannii | reverse complement strand
AGTGGGATAATAGGACCATCATGGAAGTTTTGTGCACCAAGTACGGATCTCAAGTCCTTAACCATGGTCTAGTGAGGAAAACAATGGCATTATGCCCTATGTGAACCTTTTAAGTCTTATGGGCTAGGAATAAGGCCTTGAACCACCACTTAAGTGCTATAAATAGGATTTTGGGCCTTTGAGTGGGAGGTGAGTACCATTAGGAGTTTTTCAATCAAGGGATGATTTGGGGGACTTTATCATGGTCCGGGTAGGAAGTCAAAGGACTTGGGACCTTAAATGAAGCTCTTAGGCACTCTTAGGAGGTTTTTCACATGACGAGTGGGTCTCAAAGAATTGACCATTGTAGGAGAAGGAAAATGAGGGAATTAGGTTCTAAATGAAGCTTATATGGCTCATGGGCCATGAACAAGGCTAGAAAACCACAACATCACCCATCTAAATGGGATATTTGGCCCCCAAGTGAAATATAGGTGTTGTTATCATTTTTTCTAATTATGAATCTCCTCATAAGGAAATGTAAGTATTTGATTTCGTTGGTGAAGAATTAATATTTAAAAATATAAAAAATATTAAGAAAACTTAATCAATAAAATAAACAAAATTCCATGTGTATAATTTATAGAAAACTTAGTCCCCATTTTCGATGTAATGATTGTAACATGAAACCAACCACTTTATAAAACAAATGTCCAATTAAGCATTACATTTACATTAGTTCCATTAAAAATCCAAAAATACAATTACTCGATCATGTTTTCTTACACTTGAAGGGGACGTCTAAAGGTAGACCCAATGCAGGGCATTTTTTACGAGCGGTTGGTGGTATACGAAAGTTATAGTTTATTAACAACTCATCACCAGGAGACAAACTACGTATTGCTTACACAACAACAAATCTAGATGCCTTCCTTTTCATAAAGAACTCTTTGTCAATGGAATGTTCCTCAAAGGAACAATTTGCACTAAATAATGAGACCCTACAACTATTTATGAACACTAAGATGTACCCATGAGTCCGTGGACAACCATCGATATATAACAGGTTTTTTCTGTTAAACTTTCCAGAAGCATAACCATTCATGCACATACTATACATGGAAATGTAAGTTTTTATTTGACAATATTGAAGTAATCATATCGACTATAAAGAGGACCACAAAATGGCATAAGTGCCACTAATTGTTTGGGAGGAGTGAATACATGTGAAAGGTTAAACAACCCAATATTTACAACATCTATTTTAGACTTGGCGATCATATAACCATTAACACAAAAAGAGAATTTGGTTCCAACATTGGGAATGAGCATGGACAACGACCAAGAACCATATAAATCCCGGTTGTAACATGTTTTGTATTTACTTTACAAATGGATAGGAAGAGAGAAGTCATCGCTACCTTCCAACAATTGAACAAACTTTGGTGTGTACTTGGACATGTTTTCTCTTAGCTCATACAATATTTTTTATATCCTAGTAGGGATTTTTTGGGTAGTATCGATAACATACTTTGGCTCACTATAAGAACTCTCTATTGAATCGACAGAAGGAGACGGGTTGGCCAATTTAGGATGAAACATAGTTTATTTGGCTTCCAACTCTTCAAAAAAGGAGCATATGGAAGTGTCCCTACATGTCTTTTCTATATCACCTATTGGATTATTGACCACAATGGGAGGTATTAGACCATAAAATTTGGGTAGGCATTCATTAATATAATGAGACAATATGACATGTTGAGGGTTCTTCTTTAACCCTTTATATTTTGAACAACCACATACCATTGGGGTGTCATAAAAGAGATATAATTCACGATGTAATACTGTTGACCCAGATTGTAGGTTACTGGAAGATTGCATGTTACAATTGGCAAGGTAAAGCAGTTGTCCATTTTCATCAAACATTTGTCTGCGGTATATTTCTCCCAATAAGAGCTTGTGGAATTTTCGCATTGGTGGAATATCTTGCTCATTTAAACTCGATTTTGATTTATAATCCTACAAAATTAAACGAACAATTATTCAAATGCATGTGCATAAATGACATAAATTCAATCAGATAAATGAATTATAAATAAAATATAGACTTACTTCAAACGGCGTGGGAGAAGTTGACAAACTTGCAATGATATGGAATGAGATGGAACCTGAAGTATTGGCCATTTGATATTATAACCTTCTTCTCCCTACATTTGAGCCGAGACCATCATCAATACGTGCATGAATTTGATATTAAAATTTATTGGTGATTTTATTTATTTTATAATGCATCAGTGCATATAAATAAATATATATATATATATATAAACGCACTATAGCTATGATATGCACCAAACAGTTACATCCAATTGGTATGAGTGTGTGTTTTAGTATATATGCACTTGGGTGCACTAATTGGTGAGGCACACCAATTTAATGACAAATTTATTTTTTTAAATGTATAGTTTAATAAGTGTTTTTACATACAAATTGAAAACACAATGAAAAAAGAAAGGGAATTTTATTTTTCAAAACATATTTATTTATAACTTAAAACACTATTCATTATTTCATTTTTTTGGCAGAATTTAGAGGGAAAAATTGTGGAAGAGAGATTTACCTTGAAAGACTTTGGAGTGGCTGGATTTTTCTGAAGAGCCAAATTTGGAAGGGATCCATAGGGCACATACAAATATACAGAGAAGAAACTTCAAGTATGTGATTTCATTCTACTGATCATTTCAAACTTTCCCTATTTGATTCAAACTATTTCCAATGCATGTTAAAAAAATATAAGGGTTTCATACTTACCTTTGGTATTGGAAGTTGTAGCTTTATTGTTGTTGTTTTTGCTTACCTCTTTTTTTAAGCAATAGAGTTTTACAAGGTTTATTTTTTAAAGAAAAATATTTTTATAGGGTTTATTTAGGTGCATATGTGGTGTTTGGTATCCATTGCAATGGTACCACTCATTGCATCGGATCCCAAACCTTGTCAACCCTATCATTGTCAGTGATTTTTCAAAAAAAAAAATCTTCAGTACGTCGTGCACACTGTAAAAGAAAATTGTTTTGGTGTGCACTATACAGAGGTAGCGACTCGGTGCTCACTTTATATAAAAGTGCACTGAGGCACATATATCCATGAAAAGCATCGATTGGTCAAAAAAAAAATAGTATTGATTTTCGTATCATGTGCATATGGGTTGGTAGTGCGCAATGACTAATAGTTTAGATCGGTGTGAGTATATGTTTGACACCTCGGTGTGAGTATATGTTTGACGCCTCGGTGGGCGTATATGTTTGACACCCCGGTGTGTTTTTTTAAAGACACACACTGAAATACTAAATTGTAGCTCATCCCAAGAAGAGAGGGAGGAAAGTTCTTCAAGTTTTATTAAAAATTTAATATATTTGAAATATTTGTAAGTTTAAATTAATGATGTGTATTGGTTAATGCATTTCATGCAAAGAAAAAACTTGAAGAAAATCGATAAGATTGTTCACAATCTGAGTGCAAAAGAGCGTAAAAGCTTTATGGAAATGTTGCAAAAAGTGGAAGCAGTTGTGTCGAAAGTAATCAAGATTAAGCTTTTCTTTGACTTTTACTAAAAATGAATTTCTTAACATTTATCACTAACAAGTTTTAAACACTCGATTTCACACTTTCTTAATGTTATGTGGGACCGATAGCGAGGGAATGGAGTCTCATCCTAAGACGAAAAAAAATGTTAAGGATGTAAATGATGATGATGATGACTTGAACATCAGTTCATCTGGAGTGGTGCTTGAAGTTAATGAGAAGGGAAAATTGTTTTACAGAGCTTTGAGGGATATAGTGGAAAGAACATATAGTGTAATTTCCACTTATAATACAAAAATCAATCAAGTGACCCTAAGAATCAGATTATATGTACACTACAAGAAGCGTTTTTGAAGCCATGGTCAATGAGACTTGTGAGACTTGCAATAGAAAAAAGTTACAATAACAAAAAAGAATCATATAAAAGATATTATTACTAAACATGTGTTTCTACAATATGTTCCACTAATTACCAAATTAATTTGTTTTGCTATATTTACTTTCATGTCCATTTAAAAAAAAAAAAATATTGTCCTTTTTTTCATTTTTTAGGAAGATTATGAAAATTCCAAGCGACAAATGAGGGGAAAGGCAATACATGTCGGTAGGGATGTCCAAAAAAGTGTATAAGGAGATGGTAAAAGAAATTAACATAATTGAGGATGTATCTCAACAACAACGTGCATCAGAGGTATGTGATATTTCATTTATTCTTTTATGTACATTGAATTTATTTATCAAATTAAATACTAATTTTCAATAGTTTTGTTGTAGAAAAGAAAACAAAATGGAACCCAATCAACACATAAGAAAGGACGACAAGGAAGAAAAGGGTTGATCGCAAAGTTTGTGAGTACTTATGTTTTCAAAGTTACTTAAGTTTTCATATTTTTTGTGATCTTTATATTTAAATAATTAATTTACATTGGTCCATGGATGTCTTCTAATAGGTGCTAGCATACAAAAAAGAGCCAACCGAATAATTGATCAACATTGGGTTAACTAAGGGTTGTGAGTATGTGTTGAAGTATTAAGGTTTAATTGAACAATTTGTAAGTAGTTATGTTGTTTAACTTCCCTTGTTTTATAATTAATGGAACAATAAGAAACCTTTATATTAATTATCTCGATTATGCTTTGTGATAGAGGGTGATTCTTCATACCTTGGACCTCTGCATTATGGACCCACACTAATGGCTCTTCAAATGCCATTATTGCAAGAAAAATACTTTCTTGTAACATATTTCAAATGGTCCTCAATCCACCATAGTAACATTGTCATACCCCTACCCAACAAAGGATACACGAGTTTCAATCAGCGATCTGCCTTTGGTTTATAGCAACTGGGTTTGATATAACCTCCATGATATCAATTAGAATCGGATCACCGTTGATCATTTTGTGATCAATGGTGAACCTTCACTTCCATTAATAAAGAACGTGTGGTTCAACCTTCTAACTCGTCTCAAGACCAGATTCAACTTTGGATCTCTCCCGTGTTCAATAACAAAATGACCTGCTCTTGCCCATCGAATTCCATGGAAATGGACAGTTCAATATTCCCTTACACAATATCATTTTTAAATGGATCAACGTCTTGCCATTGAATTGCTTTTGCATTCAATATACTCTCATTGTAGATGTGATACTCCTTCAATGCAGAATATTCACAACCACTATTTGGAAGGAAACAATATGTGTATTACAAGTCAAAAATTTAACACACATAATTCAATGCATCCTATAATCAGTGTGTCCAGCAGAATTCAAGAATACACCCTCTAATAATTTCATTCAGATCATAAACCAAAATATGAAGATCAGAATATAATAACTAAGAATAGATTCCAACGCACTATATTTCAAACCCTATTTCACAAACCAGTACATATTATGGACGCCCTTGGTATCTCTATGGGCCTGATCACATTCTAATGGTTGCCTTCACAGATTCGTTGGCTTACAATATATAACTAGAAAATGAGTTTCCAACACATCTAACAACTCCCTAAAATCTTATAACTACCACTAACCAAAGAAGCTTTGACTCTATCTCTCATATCGCTCTAAATCTTTAACCATATGCTTAAAATAACAATTACATAACAATTAAGATAATAAACCCAGTTTTGAGAAGTTTTCACTAATAGAATTTACATTAAACGCATAAGAAACCACACCCTCTAGCCAAAGCTTGGGAAAACCCAAAGTTCTCCAAGTCGAGGAGGAGAAAGTGTTGATGGAGGATATAGTCTCCATGATGGTTCGAATAATGTCTCTTAATGGAAAATACATAGGTGGGGGTATGGGTTGCCCCATCAAGTCGTCTCAATCAAAGGGAACTTCATCAGGATTTGGAGAGAGAGCATTCGAGGGAAGAATAAATCTCTCTCGTTCAGAAGGAGTAGGGTTAGGAATGTTGATGACATGATTAAGAGGTGCATCACTCTCTTCAAGGAGAGTAGGGTTGACCAGAGATTGCACTGGTGTGGCCACTTCTTTGATTATAGGTTGAAGAGGATGCATAGTAACAGGGGCAAGAGACGCTTCACTTTTGAAAAAAGAGGCGAGGTCAGGAGGGGATTGCGGTGGTGGGACCATTGAGGCAATCAAAGGAGAAGTAGTGTGAGGAGAAACCAGGGATGTCTCAGAATCTGAAGGGCTCTTAGGTGAGCCTCACGCTTCGGGTATCTCGGTAGTAACCGGACACAAACGAGTAAGGTGATTTCCTTCACAAGTCCTACAAATGAATTTAGGCTTGCGTATGAGACGTCTAGGCTTCTCAATGTAACTAGCAGGGGAAAGAGAGTCGTCTCCTGAATAATGAATAGAGGCTGGAGACATGACACGGCTATGATTCGGAGTGGAAAGGATAGTGCCCCCGACATAATTAGCAAAGGTTGGGTGCGACCTGTCGACATAATTTGTAGAAAATGTTGACCCATCTCCGACATGACTGGCAGAGGTTGGGGATGGAGCACCAATGTGACTGACAGTGACTAGGCTAGAGATAGATGGTGGTATTTGATTCCAAGGTCCGAGGAAAGATTGATTTTGAAACATTGCAAGCCTGGAAGGATCCTAGTGTATTCCCTATCTCTGCCTAGAAGGGTGGTAGCTTGCGCTAAAATGGTCTAAAGAGTTTTGAACAGGCATCATCATTGATGCCTGCAAAGGGACCGAGGTTGGATAAGAATTATTCGAGTGACGATATATGTTTCCCCCTTGTGAGGGGATCTCATAAAGAGGGTATCTCGAACCGTAAAATTGGTTTTCCCCGTATGAAATACTCGGAGGCATCTTAGGGCCTGTCATGAGAAACGTGTTCGAAGGAACTGACATGGCGGGAAACAGATGCGTGGGTGATGCATAATAAGTGGGAAAAGTACCCATCTAAGCACTAGCTCCTGGAAGAGCATAGTTAGCATTGGATTCATAAGAGGGAAGGTTCCAACCTCCCATGGGGACATGACTCATATCAAACGAATAAGTAGGAATCGAAGCCATGATGCCCCTGGATCCCATGCTAGGATTCATATACGTGGACCAGGGAGAGGATTGCAGGGGTGAAGACATATCAACAGAAAAATTACTATAAACCCAAGGCGTGGACTGAGTGTTGTAATTCTGCACACCATTGTAAAAAGTGGAAGGATTTGTCCCCATGAAATGAGTAGGCATCATGGAGTAGGTAGCAGCAAATGAGGGAGCAAAAGAAGCTCCACTATCCATGATGGTGAAACCCAATAAAGACTCCTGAGGCCAACTAGTAGTCAAAGAGCACACCAAAAAAAGTCAAATGGCTAATATGCATGCAAACGGGATAAAGTGGTTGAGTGGCCTCCCTCGCTAAAGAAGGTATGCCTCGTCCAAGAGGGACCTAAGACTCCCTGCTAAAGTTTGGAGGTAACAGAATCAGTTATAGGAGCCCTCATGGGCTTAACAACCAGTCGATCAGATCCCCCCGGAGAGGTAATCCTCCATAAAGGTTGTGTATTGTCCAACCCCTATCTGACCCAAGGTACAAGCAGAATAACCCCTACAAGTAACCTATGAGATGCATAAGTCAAGAAACTAATAAACCACTATATAATCGATGCACAGGCGAGTAGTTGTAAGTCAGGATCACTATATGGGTAGGGTGGCAAAGCCCGAAACCTTGAAAGCACCACCTCTCACAAAGGTATGGGTACTAGCAAGATCCCCAAATACGAATAAATCTACAGAAATATCTTTGACGCTAGGTGAGTATCCAGGGGTTATCCCATCAAATAACTTTGCGCGACCTTGTGATTAACTCCGGTGTGAGCGGAGCCTCATGATATTACCAATTATACAATGGACTTATCAACTCCCTATCTCAGACACATATGTTGATTTAATTTCCTTGGAGAAGTTTTCTCACAAAATCCTATTCCAAGGCACTAAATCCTAAACTAGTTTGTGCACCTTAAAAATAAAATCGTGACTAATCAATTTTAGTTTAAAGAGTAAATTTTATGGGTTGTGTGTTGTAACAAATATTGAAATTTTGGCTTTCGGTAGCTCAAGAGGAAAAAATTTATAGTGTTTAGCTACCAAAAGTGTAGACTTTTGGTAGCTTAACTCTCATGTTTCATATGCCCTTAGCTGCCGAAAGTGTAGATGCGTTTTTACCCAGAAATCAAGTCACGAGGAGGTACTAAAAGAATGCAATAAACAACAATAAAATCGCTATAATAAGGTTTTACATAAGTGCCATTTCACCATTTCGGGTTTTCGGTAGTCAGGGGTTTGGCTGACATAAAGATTTTGACCATTGCTTTGTTTCCCCGAAACCCGAAACCTGAAATCAGGGTTTCGGGACTTTCGATGGCTTACGGCGCTCTAAAATCGCACTATTATCTATCGAAAGCCAGGACTTTCGGTAGCTAAGATACCCCTATTTTCAGCCTGTTAGCCACTGAAATCACAGGTTTTTCCAAAGAAAAAATGCTTGTGGGAAAATTCACTTTCCTCAACCTTGGAGAGGTCGTTTTACATGTTTGAATAGTCGATTGACATCTATAGATCCTAATATTTCCAGTGATATCTTCAGATCCTAATTTAGAGCTCGAGAAGGTAGGAAAAAGTTCCCCTCAAGATGGCACTGTAGACATGGCCCAGAAATGTAGGAACATGCCCAGATTTCAGTTAAGCAATTGCTAGTTCGTTTCTTAGTCGGTTTTGAGGTCGTTTCTCATATGTTATATGTGGAAGTCTTAGATATTGTATATCTCTTTGATGAGAGAGAGGGGGGCTTTTTTCTGGGTGTATTGTAAAGAAGAATTTGAAGATATTTTTGAATTAATACAAATACAGATTGAAGATTCCAGATCTGGTCAAGTTTGAGTTATGTGCTTCTCTATTGTTTCAGATTTTTCATATATCTCTTTGATGAACGCTTAACTACAATTTAGTACAACCTCTACTGTGGTGATTAATTATTCTTGCAATTTAATCGTTTATGGATTTTCCTCTGTATCAGCTATCAGCGGATACAAGACCTGTAGATGTTTTAGATTTCAATATCATATGCTTCATTAAGAGATTTTCCTAACTATTTTCTTCTTATGTCACCAAGTGAGATTCCTCTTTAATTGATGCCTCACCTTGTTCTGCAGCTTTATGTTTTCTTTTCATTTCATGCATATTCCCTTTTCAAAATTTAACTCAGATACTAGAAACGGCCTTTAGTTTCGTCATACTATTAGTTCAAAGTTTTGGAGTTCTTCTTATATGTTTTGAAGCAAAAATAGTGAACCCTTAAAAGAAAACACGAGAATTTATCCTTTCAGTCTTTACCCCTCATGATTGTTTCAGTTACAAGACAGCCCAATATCGAGCCTGGACTATCAGATCAAACGAGCATTGCCTTAAATTTACTTAACACCATCTTACAGACAGCAAATAACCAGGTTGAGTTAGAACGTTCATGGGCTGTAATTGAAAGAGATATCAGTGTCCAGGAAAACTGGGAAGCTAGACAAAGATAGTTAAGGACCCGGCCATAGCCCCTTTTTGTATAACTGATTTTCCTATCCTTAGCTTTATCTATCTTTTTGTATGCCTTGACGGTATACTTTAGAGCCTTAAAGTATAAACTCAGGAACAATACCGTGATTACTCAAAAAATGGTATGGAAGCGAAACTCATGGTGTTATGACTCTACAAGAAGATAAATATGAATATAATGCAAATTCTATATTTAACTTTTCAATGACTGATATGCTAATAAAAATAGTGCAATTTTCAATTTCAACTCTGCAATTCAAAAGTAAAAATGCAATCTCCCACTAAATGTACTAAGCTAATGATAAAGGTTCAATGACAAAAATGTTAACCAATGAAAAATGCCTATATTTTTTTGTGTTTTCAATATATCAGAAAGAAAATGCATGGACCGAGAAGAAGCCTAATATAAAAAATTCTACTATGTATAAACGAGATAACTCAAGCAGAATACCAAGCAGCTATGAAAACAGCCTAGGGTTCAAGGACAAATGAAAAATGAAAAAATAATGAGAAAGACTACACCCATAAATTCAACTCCCAACAGGCTTCCTGTCAACCCAAAGAAGCTCAACAGGCACTATAGAGATCTAAGAAGGCTCAACAAACATCAAAAATCACCCAACAGTCACTAAACCAAGCAAACAAGCAAGGAAAAGTGGTATACGTGATTGTTCAGGAGAATAGTGTGTATATATGCATCTTGCAGAGAGGCAGGACGCGTGTCTACATGACTGTCAAGGTAAAAGGAGTGTACAGGCTTTAAAACAAGGCCAGGCAAGGGAAAAAAGGATGAAAACTCAGACTCAGAGTGAACAGAATCTGTCAAGCAGTGATATGACAAGAAACACAAAGGAAAAAGAGCAATGCAAGAAGAAAAAGTACTTCAACCCTTAGAAGGAAGATCTCTCCCCAGTGGAGTCGCCATTTCTTTTATGAGGGAAAAAATATCTATGGCCAAGGGTAAACCACAACAGACAGGTATGACTGTAGAAATCAACTCAATTCCATCATATGCTATATAAACTAATGTGCAAGATAAGATAGAGGCCTACCTCGATCCAACGTTCGATGATGTTCCATTGTTGAGCACTTCGACCCAAAGCTTTATACCTACAATAAGTTCTCAACGAGAAAGAAAAGAAAGTATATAGCGATAATGTAAAGGGGTCATCACATCAAATAGCATAATCCATTAATAAACATTACAAGCATGCCCATGGATAATAATCATATATTTGCACGATACCAATAGGACGGGAAAGGAGTATTTCTATTAATAATTGATCAACAGAAGTGTCAACATTACAGACTTTCGTGTCGGCAAGGTTTGAAACCAAGGAACCAAGTTCCTTCCAACTGGGCCTCCACCACTTCAATCCTCCACCAAAGGCAAGCTCAAAGGAGATAGACAATGAGGTTCTCTCAATAATAGGGAAAGAGCTTGGGGGTTGAACACTGTGTTCAGACTTGAGGGACAAAGGGATCCAGACTCAATATGAACTAATTTCTCCAGAGTAACTTTGCTCTCAAAGTTGAATGCTTTATCCTCTTTTCCATAGCTCGGAATTGTGCTCTTATAGACTTCAAAATGCAATTGAAGGGTTGATTCGGAACGTTTCTAGTATATGGAAGGCCAAGGATTAGAGATCTCTTGTCGTGACATGGAAACCTGACTCCATTTTTGTATTTTCTGGCACAAATCCTGATGTACACGGGCTGTAGTGGAGTAGCCTATGTATACGCTTGTTGCATAGCTGATAGGGCGCGTATATGTGGAAAAATGTATATTTTTAGCTCTGGATTCATCAAGAAGTGATGATAAGTCTGCATATGGAAATGGAAAAAGGTCCTCTGTGCAAGATAGCAATGGTGGGGCAAATCTTTCTATAACAAAGGCGTGAAGAAGGACATCACACTTTTGTGGTTGAATGTGATCTTTTCCAACAACACAAAGGAGAAACAGTGAAAACTCCAGGTGCAATACAACCTTTGCATATTCCTCTTATTGTAAATATGGGCATTTATATGGACTTCATTGTGGGGTTACCCAAATTTGGAAATAAATATATCATCATGGTTGTGGTTGATCGCCTTTCCAAATATGCTCATTTTTGTTCCCTCCAACACCCCTTTAAATCTTCCATGATCACTCAAGTCTTCATGGATAACATATTCAAATTACATGGTATGCCACAATATGTTGTCAAGAACCATGATCTCACTTTCACTAGAAACTTCTGGCAAGAATTGTTTAGGCTCCAAGGCATTCAATTGCATCTTAACACTACCTATCACCCTCAGACTAATGGTCAGACCAAATATTTCAACAGTGTTTGGAAGCATATTTGAGGTGCCTTGCTTCTAAACAATAGTCCCAATGGGTTCAATGGTTACCCCTAGTTGAATGGTGGTATAATACAACTTATCATGGTGCCACTTGCAAGAACCCCTTTCAGACGGTATATGGCCAAAATCCCCCATCAATATTATCTTGCTTGCCAAGTGTGTCCAAGGTACAAGAGGTCAACAAAACCCTTACATCTTGGGCTAACATTCTCTACACTCTCAAAGATGATTTGTTCATGGATTAGAATTAGATGAAGCAATGGGTTGATCAGCATCACTATGAATTCCATTTTGAATAAGGGGATCAGGTGTTACTTTGTCTACAATCATATAAGAAGACCACCACTGAAATCTTGCTCCAAATTTTTATGGCCTCTATAAGATCCTCAAGCATATTGGGATAGTGGCTTGAAAATTAGAACTTCCAAGTCACTCTAAGATCCATAATGTCTTTCATGTCTCTTGCTTAAAGAAATTGGTTGGATCCAATTGTCATGTTCAAACTAGTCTGCCTAAACTAGATGAAGAAGGTTCCATTTGGTTGCAACCAGAGGCCATCCTTGACAAACGAGAGCATCATCTTCACTAGCACACCATCCAGAAAGTTTCAATAAAATGGAAGAATACACAGCCAAAGGATGCCACATGGGAACCA
>ML793470.1:255629-265702 GCA_009831015.1 Picea engelmannii | reverse complement strand
GTCCGAAACCCTGCACACTCAATGAAACTGAGTCAATAGCACCTGTATATAGCAATAGTAAAACATCATGTCATCAATCATGACGCATCATCATCAAGGTTAAGTGGTTCATCATCATAAAAATCCAGATCACTTGCGAGCAATTGTCCCCAAAGAATAAGTTTTGTCAGTGCGCCAGAGCGGGATGTTACAACTTTGAAGTGATAGTCAAACTAGGGAAGTTGAATGCAGGGCCTGATCACTTATCAAGGATCACTAATGGAGAGGAACCTATGAATCTAGAGGAGAAATTTCCTTATGCACAGCTATTTTCAGTCCAAGTAGCTAATGAATATTTTGCGGACATCATTCAATACTTGAGTACAGGGACTACACCACAAGAATTCAACACTGTGAAGAAGAAAAATCTAGTAGTCAGAGTTGCAAACTATCAATTGATTGCAGGACACTTATACAATATGGGTGCAGACAGCATCTTGAGAAGATGTGTACTAGAACATGAAAAACCTAGGATTTTAGTAAAGGCCCATGAGGGAATAGTAGGAGGACATTATGTAGGCAAAGCTACTGCACAAAAGGTATTGCGTGTAGGACTATGGTAGCCAATTGTTCACAGAGATTCAAAGGACTACTGCCAGAGATGTGATGTATGTCAGAGGGTTGGTAAACTGAATCAACAGGATGAGATGCCCTAAGGCCACAAGTAAATTTGTAGGTATTTGACAAATGGGAAATAAACTTTGTGGGACCAATTAACCCACCAGCAAAAAGGTCAGGAGCAAGGTATATTATTACTGCGACGGAGTACTTAACAATATGGTAAGAAGAAACACCGGTAAAAGATTGTAGCGTGAAGACAACAACACACTTCTTGTTTGAGCAAGTGATCACTAGATTTGGATGCCCAAGGATTTTGACGAGTGACCAAGGCACTCACTTCATTAACAGCACTATTAAGGCTATGACTGAGGAGTTTGAAGTTTATCATCAAAAGAGTACCTATTAAGGATTAAGGATTAGGGTTTTGGTATCTAGGGAATACCTAAAAACATTGTATATATTGTATGGTGAATGGTGAAATTCAATATAATGAAAATAAGAAAGGTTTCCCCGGTTGAGGGTTTCCGGTATAAAATCTATGTGTACTCAATGTATGAGCCATTGATTAATATCTTTTTTGCTTAAGAATCTATATGCATTGCTTTACTTCACAGGTTTAAAACTTACACTGAAAACCCGGAAGAGGCCCCGAGGGTTAATGGGACTTTCCAAAACCAGACAAAATCAGTCGCACCAAGAAGGTCACACACAGTAGCATCAGAGCAGCAACAGGAGGGTTTAGCGGAAGATGTCACCAGACGACCAAAGGCATATATAGAGGAGAGAACAATGGAGTTTGGAACCTTAAGTCAGCCACCATAGCGGAAGGGCAAGCATCCAATAGCAATATCATCGTGCAGACAAGCTGCAACAACCATGGTCTTACCACGCATTCCGGAAGGGGTGCGTATCATGGCTAACTTTTTAAGATGCATGGAAAAACTACGGTACTTGGACCACGATGTGATCGATGTGGACAATTTTCCTGAGTTTGCAAAGCAATTTTACATAGACAGCGTGGGTACAGGACCCTTCGGCGATCCAATTTTCTAATCGAAATAGTGGGCTATCGGACTGGCCAACACCAGGATTCTAAACCTGTTGGATATCCCACATTTGGGAAGGGGTCATGACATAAACAACTGCGTCAACTAGCTGATGTCAATCATCCATGGAGGGTACCTATGGGTGGAAGATCTTGTCTCTATAGACATACAACTCATTTCTTTTATTACAAGGATGTTATCCTAGGGGGAGAGTCTCACACAGTTCCTCAATGACAAGACAAAGGAGAAGGCATTGGCGAAAGAGATCAAGAAGACGTATGGCACAGAAAGAGGGTCCTGCGAAATCATCATTAAGTGCATCAATGACGTGGCAATAAGGTTGGCCACCAAATTCATGGCGTGCAAGTTGCTCAGGAAGTGTCGCAAGGAGGAATTCCCTGTCAGGGTCATCGTAGCTACAGCACAGTGCGCGGAGGGCACTATGCTCAGTTGGGCCCCGTATTTTTTAAACTTTTTTCTTGAGGACTGCAAATACACGCGGGACCTGGGGATAGAGTTTCACTACTCTTGGATACTCATCTTGGTCACTTTGGTTGGATGGAGGGAGCCCAAGTATAGATACTTTTGTGAACGAACCATTCGTTGTCACGCAACATGATACATATTGTTGGGGAGCACTTCGGACTCCAAAACTAGAAGTGCAAATGCAGGCATGTTCGTGGGGTATTACAACGACCTTCAAGATATCATTGCCAACACTTGGCGGATTACTCCAGAAGTGGTCATGCAATATTAGGACATTGCCAAATTCAAAGCGACCAGGGATACCATATGGATCCAAGCATGAAGGGATCCCGAGAAGGAATGGCTACAACCGCGATACTGTGTCAAGGAAGAGGACGTAGAGATGGTCTTCAAGGATTGGCAAGATGACTGGAGAGTTCCAGTTCTGACTCAAGAGATGCCCACAGATAAATACGATAAGGTAGGGCAAGACCAGACACCTGTCGAAGATAAAGTTGTGCCCAAGAAGCCAAAACCAATTTAGAAGCCAGCACAGCAAAAGAAGGGGGGTGTGTCAAAGAAAGGTACCCAGGCTGAGACAAAGGACACCACCCAAGCACCATAGGAACAGGAAAAAGAGGCTAAGACAGCACAAGGGACCACATCAAGTACTACCCAATAGGAACAAGGCCAAACCAACAGGCTGATCATACACACTGGGGGTGTGAGAAAGAAGGCCAAGGCGCACAAGACGTCACCAAAATATACAATCATCGAGGATGATGTGTACCTCATGGCTGAAAGAGTCCAGGACTGGGAAGTTGAGGAGTTTGAAGATGCATAACATCAAAGGGACTGGATTCAGGATGAGTTGGTCGACTTAAGGCAGCTCCTAGAGCATATCAGAGAATCGCAGAGGGCGGGCAGAGGAACAAAGTCATTCCCTACAGCATCAAAAGCAGGAGCCAACATTGCCAAGCGAATAGGATATCATCCAAAAAATAGCACAGGTGATCCAAACTTTCCACGTTACACCCAACATGTTGCACATGGATGAGATTGTAGGAAAGACACCCTTGAAGGATCTAGCACAAATACAGTTGATAATGCGGCAGATACCAACCAAGGTGCTATCTAAACTACAATTTAGTGTCACGTGGGAGGTGTAGTCACACGCATGGATGCAGCAGAGTTGCAGCACACGAAGGACAGCAGAGAGGAGTTGGAGTTGTTGCTTGAGAAATTCAAGCTCGAGACCAAAGACAAGAAAGAACATGCGGATAGGCTCGAGCAGGGAGTGGTTGTAGCTTACGACAGAATTCTAAAGAGAGTGCAAATAGCAGAGCCCACGACAATGCAAACAATTGATCAGATTTTGCAAACAATCGATCAATACAGGCAAGAGATCGAGAACCTTTGGGAACTACTCATCCCTACCACTCCCTCGGAGGTGAAGGAACAAAGGAAGCAGGAAGCAGTATGGCAAATGGAAGAAATGGAACGACAAGTCAGTGAAGTCGTCGACTTGTTAGATAGAGAAACACAGTTATGGACAAAGTTGGAGGAGGATCAACAGGTCCAGCAATGGGACCAAGAAGAGGAAAAGATAAGCACAGTTATCCATGACCTCAAGTAGATCTAGAAAATGATGTATATCATTGAGAACCTCAAAGGAGTACAATACATGAAGAAGCTGCAAGCAGAGCTCATAGCTGCATAGACACAGAAGAAGGGTCGACAAGCTCAAATGGAACCTCTTCAAGAGATAGCATCGGAAGTCATTGAGTAGACAGAGGAGGCAAAGAAGAACATGGTGCAAACTGAGGCAGAGTGCATAGAAATTATCAGTGAGGAGATCACAGCACAAGTGTTGGGCGCGCTTAGAGAAAATACCATGTAGGCTCAAACACAAGAAAGGGAACTCACAAACAAGTTACATACTCTCGCAAGAGCTGTTGAAGAAGCGCATAAAGCTTAGGTGGCTTGGGATGAGCCATATGTCAGTTTTGGGGGCCTGTTGGACGCAGACCCAGTCAAGGGAAAAGGATATTTTTTGGAAGAGAAGCATGAAAGGAAGAAAGGATAGCTGGAAGGAAAAGAAGCATGTGCGAGGGAAGCATGTAAGATGTGCATGGAAAGAAGACCTAACGAAGTTAGGGTTAGGAATTTTTCAATGTATTGTAATGGTTGATGAGCCAAGAATATAAATAAGAAGTACTTAGGGGAGATGAAGGGAGACGAAAAAGAGAGAAGGATAGAGGGAGAGTTCGGCAGTGTAAGAGTTGTAAGAAATGTACTCTTCTGTAAGCTGGTGAGCTAGATAAGCAGTGAGCGACTCGATCCCGAGGGTTAGATCGCAGGCTGAGGAGCTTGGTGCATTCTAGTCAGCTTCGCGGGGATCTGGGAGCCTGTTGAGAGTGTAAGATCCAAGAGGGTAGACACACGTGACGTGACATATTACTGAACCATAATAAAGAGCTTGAGAGCCAGATCTTTGTGGACGTAGTCTAGGAGGGGTGAACCACAGTAACACATGTGTTATATGATTGAATGTATGTGTCTCTATTATTGTTAAGTGTTGAATGTTAGATGAATTAATAAAGTAACTAGTTAGATCTGATATTTCACATACATGAATATAATGACTGCTATAATCAGAGGTTAGACTGAATAACTAAAGATTATAAGGTACGACAACATATCTCCACTCATTCCCAAGCTGCAAACACATGAGTATTGCAATCACCCATAGAGCTATCTCGGGTGAGACTGCGCAGTACACCCAGTGTGTTGCTTTGCCTTCTGGTTTACCAGGGGGACTGATAGTTTTAGAGGGATTTTGTTGGAAGGTTGTTAAATCTAAACCTAGGTCATCTATGACAGTAAGGTAGGATCAGAGTAGCTAACTAATAAAGTAGAAGAATAAAGCCAACAGAGATCCTCCTAGTGAAGGGATCAGTATAGGCCCAAACACGTCATTATGTATCAATTCAAGAATAAATTTTTCCCTCATAGCTCCATATGGGAATCTAACCCAATTTTTGTTTTCATATATGCAATGTTCATTGAAATCAACTTCTAAACAACAATCAAGAAAACCTTTGACCATGCCTTTGTTGTTCATAACTCAAAGTCCTTTTTCACCAATATGTCCCATCCTCTGGTGCCATAACATGATTGGGTCGACTTGACGAAGAATAGTCGAGTTGGTTTGTATTGACTCAACCCGAGCTGAGTCGAGTCCAGTCGTAGTTAAATCAACTTTAGGAATAGCAACATTGTTGCATCTAGATGAGTCGACATTCCCTAACAACTTGTATAGGGTTCCAATTCAAACTCCTTTCATTAAGACCATTTCTCCCTGACCATTGTGCATGTATCCTTCTAAAATAAATTGTGGATGCCTACATAACTCATTTTACTAATAGATATCAGATTTCTTTCCAAAACTGGAATATGTAGCACACTTGGAAGAGTCTGCTTGTCCCATCCTGTAGCGTCAATAGGACTCGTCCTCGTGCAACAATTTTGGTTGTGGAGTCATCTACTAAGAATACATCTCCTCCTTTACATCTCTGGTATTCATAGAACTATTCTTTATAGGGTTTCATACGAAAATATGCACTTGAGTTGATCAACCAAACTTCTTGATCCAATTATGTACCGGTCAATGGCAGATACATGTCTCCTCTTTATCTAGAGTAGTCTTTCTCTCAGTCAATTGCTTCTTGTTGGATCCAAGATTGTTCTCAGTCTCTTTTGACTTGCATTCTCTCTGGTAATTCCCAGCTTTACTGCATTTCCAACATCTTCTCATCGGTTGAATAGACAATTTAGATCTACCAATAGACTTAGACTTTCTACCAAAAAATTATCCTTTATCTCTATTGATCAGCCAATCTCTCAGCATCAAGGAATCTTTGGTTGATCCTTCCATTTTCTTCCTTCTCATTTATTTTTACAACAGAGATGCAACCATGTATTTAAGGGTTAATGTGACCGAATTACTCCCAATAGCCATGACTAAGCTATCCTAGGAGTCTTGAAAAGAACACAACAAGCTAATACTTTTCTCCTCCTTAATGATTTTAATATCCACACACAATAACTCACTTATTACGATATTGAATGAATTTAGGTGCTCTATTACTGAGATCATGTCACTCATCCTCTAAAGATACAATTTCTTACAAAGGAACAATTTGTTTACCAAGGATATTAACTAGTACAATTTTCCCAACTTGTCCCACATTTTCTTTGTAGAATCTTCACCTAAGAAATTCAACACTATTGAACCTTCAAGACAAAGTTGAATCGTACTCCTTGCCCTCCTCTCCAATTTCTCCCATTCTTCCTTCCACATACCCATAAGAATTGTTTTGGGACTCACAACTAACCACGGTTCTCAATATAGAAGGAGATCTTCCATCCTAAGCTTCCAAAGATCAAAATTATGGCCATTGAATTTTTTGATCTCTATCCTTGAACTGCTTGCCATTGTTTCAAGCAAAAATTAAATATCACTAACTTATAACTCCCATTGGAACTGGGTTTAGCTCAAATCCAATTTCTTCTTAACCTTTCTCTGATACTAAACGTACAGAGCAACGAAATAAGCTTTGATACCAACTGTGGATAAAATAACACTCACACTAAATCAACCAAGAAAGAGAAGACATATTCAAGTAGAAAATAAATGACAAACACACACATTATACAGAGATTTTACCCTGGAAACACTTAACCAAGGAAACCAACATTCCTTGGGCATCTCCCTCTCTCTTATTGTCATATTCATTCATAGAATAAAGAGTTACATGAATAACCTTGGTCTACACCTAAGACACAATCATCATCCTACTCTCTTGCTTTATGCAAGAACAACCTTGTAGCCAATTCGACTTACATTTACATGACCCTCACAATTCTTCTAAAGATTAGAAACATCAACTTATTACAATTACAACACACCATATTTATAGGATTTACTACATGCAAAACCCTGAATCATGGTGCCCAAAAATGGTTACAAATCCACGCAGCCGATTGGAAGCAATCCCACGAATCTTGGGATTCTATTACAATCAACTACCTAGTTGACCTACAGTCGGTCTTCAGTCAGTTGCCACTTGACCTCCTTTTTACCTTTCAACTTTTCGATTGACCGCTTCAACCTTCAACCTTTCAGTGGATCACTTCGACCATCACCTTGACTTGACCCATCAGTCGATTCCTCACCCAATTGATCCACCTCGACTAGACAGTCAGTTGAATATTCTTTCACTACAATCAATATAACAACCCAACGTGAACACAATTGTTGTAAGAATTCTTACTAGAATTTTCCACTTCCTAGAAATATCCTTCTCTAGAATGTTCTTAGGGGATTGTTATGGAGAAAATCTCACGGGTGGATGGTAAGATCTCCCTAGGATCTGCCTACTGGTCCTAGACAGATAGAGGGATAGACTTCTTTGGGTTTCCAAGAAACAAGCAATAAGATTTGATATTACATAAGGAAATGGAAGAATGGCATACATTGTTCTAGAGGTTTCCCTTTGTATGTCATGGTTGCTGCAGTCATGAAGTTCCAACTCTGGATCCTAAAACCTACTTTATGCACACAATAGACAAAACAATACTATTATACTTCTCCTCCTAGTGTTAGAATCCTATATCTAACTTGGATCTAACATGATCTATAATGAAACAAACCAGATCTATCTTATACAATGTAATTGAACAATGTAGATAGGGGGAAACCAATTATCTATTAATTTGGATAACATCAATACAATTAACTCATGATGTAGATGCATTCCTCTTTTCCCCTTGCTCCTTGCTCCTCCTCGTCTCTTTAACCAAGCTAGGTAAATTCTGAGGCAGATTTACAGTCTCACTTTTCTAAAGATGAAACCCCAAGTCCTATAGAAGATATCATTATGCCTTACCCTCAATTTTCTACTCCCCAGCAAAACACTATGAGGGTTACTCGCAGTCAAACTGTCAAGTTTAGATTTAGTCCAAAGTCATGTGTTTTCAGTGAAGCACCTCGGGTTTCTTCCAAATCTTCCAAGCAAATTATAGTTTCCTCGCTTGCATCTGAGTATGACCCACATGTTACCACAAAAAACAATTATTTTATTAGTCTAGTCGATTTTATGAATAAGAGACAAGGAAGGAAAATATCAAGAATGTTCAGAAATAAATCTAGGAAAACTTTGAAAGTTATCTCTCCTATCCAAGTTGAGGATGAAGAGTTAGTTACAAATCAGGAAGTTTCCTCCCCATGGCACGTTTCTCCGCAGGAACCAATTGAAAAAGTTGTTAAAGAAAAAGAAAAGGAGAAAACTGAAACCGATCCCAATATGGAGGTTTCCTTCTCGAAGGACAAATATTATTCAGTGGTTCTAGTGTTACAGGCTAATATAATTGATTTGGAATTAGAAAATCAACTTCTTAGATCAGAAAATAAATCTTTGATCGATAGCCAAAGAAAACAGATTTCAGGTTCTAAACAAGATAAAAAGAAAGGAGTTAACATTAACTCACCAAGAGTTAATATTTCCGTTAATTCGGAAGTCAAGACCATTCCCAGTAACACTCAGTGATAAAAATGTTTTAGTTTTTGGTATGAGTTTAGCATTTTTTAGTTTAGTTTGCATTTTCATTAATTTTAGTTAATAAAAGAGTAGACACAGAATTTCAAATTATGTAGCAACTTTAATTTTTGTTTTTATGTTTTATTAACTTTTGTTTTTCTTTTTTTTTGTTTTACAGGTGTAAAAGGAATGTCCTGAAAAATAAGGGAAATGAGAAAATTAGTTTCCAGACAGAATTCTAAAATTAAACAGTTAGTAGTTTTTATTTTCATGTACTTAGTTAATTTATTTTGGAGAATTAAACAATTTTGTTATTTTCCCATTCTAAATGGATAATTGTTTATGGTTATGGAAGTTAATTTCCATTTTTTAATTCCTTCAATATAAAACAGTGAAGGAAAAACAATTAAAAGGAGAGTTTCAGTTTTTTGAAAGAGAACAAAGCTTATGCATTGTTGTACAGTTCTTTGTTCTGATACATTATTTTGAATCTCTTTGTGACTTTGGTTATTAATACAAGCAATCGGTATTTGATACTATTACTGATATTCAAGTGTTCATTTTTGAAATCAAAGTCTTATCTAGATTATGTGTTGACAATATTACAGATTGATTTAGTTAATTACCGCTAATAAATTAGATCAATTTCATTTCTATTTCACACATCATTCCAACGATTAATATGTATATGAGTTACCGTTGGGATTGTAAGTCTGTGTTAATTATTTAAATAGGTTTATTAATTCATTCTCAGTGGATATAATCAGACATTTGTTTTGAAGATCTATATTTTTAGAAAATTGTTTACTTTACTTAAATTCATATACTATTTGAATTTGGGCCCGAACATCGGATCTTATTTTAGTTTTATTTGCTTTAGTTCATTTCTTTTACTTTCATTATAAATATCTTTCACTCTTTTAGAGAAAACAAAATCCTCTTTCATAGAGGTAACTTTTATGATAATGAGAATTAATCTCTTTCTTTTAGATAGTTCGAAATCTGTATATATTTATATTTCAGTTTGTTATTCAATAAAAGATAAAATCACTTCAGTTGATTAGAAAGTGTATATATTTTGAATTTAGTTTTTGAAGATTAGGATAGTTATAGGTAACTGGACCTAAACTAGTTGAGATCTCCATTTACAACGGATAAGGGTCTAATTGAGACCCTGACTGGGCAAATTCCTGAATGTTGAACATGGTCATATTTGACTATCAACACACCGACAAAGGGTACGTTAAACCCTGCATTGGATCCAATGTCTAGGGTACAAAACAAAAGTTGATCAATTGTCATTATTTTCCCTTAGTGAGGGAAGCATAAGACCCTAAAGGTGAACATGATAAATGCAGTC
>ML793470.1:213883-244263 GCA_009831015.1 Picea engelmannii | reverse complement strand
CTCTTCGCAATTACATTATTTCAACAGAGGATTGGGAGAGCTTCTAGATATTCTAAAGACCAATGGATACTAGAATGATGTGAGTTCCAAGGCCCATGTGAGGAAGAACCAACTTATCCCTCTCTTACCTCTTCAAAACTCTGCAAATATAGAAGGTTACAGAGGGTGTCTCGGATTGCACTATAGATGACCCATGACATGTCGCTTGTTGTCCATGTATGACAATTGACACCCTTCAAAAGTGACCTAAATCTTAAGCTAGAGTTATGTTTTGGATTTCATATTCTGTTGGATTCCCTTCTCGCCCTGTAGGGTGGAAATTACGGCTATAACAAGGATAGAAAGTACTATATAAATATGTAGAAGCATTGTAAAGTCTTGGAAACCATTTCTAATTTGAGCTATGCTATATTAGAGGTTGCCCCTTCAAAGAGGCAAGTGAACATTGCTTCCATATCAATGAAGGTATACTATTTTGGTTCATATTGTCTATTGTGCCTGCAATTCTATTTCTTTCAACAATAGATTTGAGTAATAACTGTAATTTATACTTTGAATATTCCTAAATGGCACATCACATCTTCTTTATTACAAAATAAAAGGCCAACCCTCAAATGTTGTTATATAGGAGCATGGTAATTACATGGTACCTCTACTAGTTTACAAGCATAAACATAAAAGATATAAGTCTACCCAAAATTATGTTAGACTAAATGTCCACAACTATGACATGTAATCAATATTACATGGAAATATTGACTGCCAACTCATTTTCTTCCTCTGTGGTATGCATAAATACAATGAAATGTATACATTCAAATAAAATACACAACTTGAAAGATGGGTTTCATATGTTAAATTTATAGAAGAACCCATCGTAGTTGCAACTCAATAGTTATTTATATATAATTGTCAATCGTGACAGAGGAGCACAAGAAACATTCCATATGTTGCAAAAAACTACCCCTAACAATATGTAGTTGGCCATTTATTTCCTTGAATGTCAATGGTAAGGATTTTAGGTGTGTGGCATAAGATTCAAGGGACTCGCTCTCAAAAATAGGTTTCATTGATACATACATTAAATGTCCTTTAGAAATGCCATAATTTAGTTCTTCTAGAATCATAGATTTGTGTTAAAATCCACATAAGCTTTAATATCCTTTAAAAATTCACACTCCTATCAAAATACTCCATTACATATTATAACTACACTAATATATTTGAAGCACATCTTACATTGCACAATTCTAACAATATAAATTCTATCGGTGCACCTTTACACCACCAAGGGAAATTACTCATTTATTTTTGAACTTATATATGATTCTACACAACTTATTGCAGCTTTTTCCCACCAAAGGCCACCTACGAGATGGACTACTTTACATAATTTTCCAATGGTTAGCCTACGATTGAATCCCGTAATTAGGGATCATTATCATTGTTGAGTTACCATTTCCCCCGAACTTGTTCATAAATATCAATCCATCCAACACATCGAATGGATCCTATTGATTTTTTGGGTGACATTATATGTAGTGCATTTTTTTACTCAACTAAAGGAATTGGTTATATTACCTAATATGAGTTGTTCAACTCATGTCTTCACTTCATCCTTCTAATGGAATAATTTGTTAGAGGCTCTAGCAATGGTAGGTTCAACCCCTTAGTCATTTTGATGTGAGTGCCTTCCTTTCTAGAATTGTAAGAGTAATTCCACTTGACCTAGAGGCAGAATCACCAAGTGGTGCTTAAAGGCCCGTTTTTTCTACCAAGTCAGTTTACCATTCAATTATTTCTTGACTCAAGAAACCCTTGCTTTTGGGCATGAGGATACCACGTGCCTATACTCGAAGAAAACCTCACAACATAACACTATTTTTTCATTGTCTATAAGTTGTTTCCAACTATGATTCTCACACTCTAATGTGATTGTATCCAAGAGACAAATGCTCATATCTGCATAGACATGGAGGGATAAAGTTAATATAATAGAAAATAGACCCTCTTTCCAACCATAGATTTGATAAGAATCCAGTAGAAATTTTAGGTGTGATCAAAGTTCAGCCACAATCCAAGTTTTGTGCATGATGTAATGATGCCCTTAGAGGTTTAACCTAATTATGACCAAATCATCGAAAATTCAATCAGAGTATGGAACTAATGAGAATTGTAACTTTATGTGTTATTGGATTCCAAAAACCAAATAGAAGTTTTCTACAATATTAGATGGCCCTTATCTAGAGTTAGGCCTTGGTGGTAAAAGACATCATTTTTTTTTCTAGGGGAAAGGCAATAAACTTGCCCAAGGTATTCTAAATGGTCGTAAAGGTCTTCTCATTCTAATGTTCAAATAGATGGCTCCCCATTCCCATTCTAACCAAAAACCGTGATAATGATTTTGTAAGTGGGTTAAATCCCAATCACCATGGCTTCATAATCACACCAACTTTGTCGATAAACCAAGAAATCTTGTGAGAGACTCATGATTTGACCTCTGGTAGACAGAGGTGAATAAAAACCCTTTTGCACATTTTATGAGACAAAGGTGTTTTCAAATAAATTATTAAGAACATGTGCTTCATCCTTGGAGGTCATAGGTCAAATTTGAAGGGGTGGGGTATGTACACCTCCAAATATTAAACATTGAAATCCCTACATGGATAGGGGTTCCTTATCACATAAATAAGGGTATTTCACATCAATTTCGTCTTTAGCCAAATGATGACCTTAAAATTAAATTATTATTATTGTTAAATTCCAATCACTTGGAGGATAAGAAGAATAAACAAATATAATACCTATCATAGTTGTCATATGAGCATCAATGCTCCTAACTACAACATTAGCACCATTCTATCCAATGTTATCATTATCGTTGCAAGGATAAGCACTGGTGCTTTCAAAATATACAATGTGTCTCAATGTTGTCAAAATATATAATATTCATCTGTGCATTTTAAAATGTATGCACCAATGTGTTTTAAATATGAGTGCACCAATGTGCCTTGCTATTTTGAGCACACCATAAGTTCTATCTATAGTGAACATATGCTAAAACCTATGTGTTCAATTGTAGAGTTTTTAAAAGAGATTTTTATTATTATCAGTTTCCCCGATCTTGTAACACTAAAAACCTCCACTAAGTGGTGTTTTCCTTGCATTGTTCAATGAAGTAGCGCCAATGGTGTCCTTGATGTTATATGATGACTTAAATCACTAGATGGTATACATTGACCCAATATATGTGCTTAGATATACCCCCCGATGTATGAGGGTAGGATGGCAACATGTGGCCAAAATACAACATGTTTTTTTACCCAACTTCAAGGACTTAGTAGTGCAAAGAGAGGGAGGTGACTCGTAACCACAATACAAATCAAATGTGTTATATTTCATTTATCAGTCAGGGATTCCCATGTTTGTGTATGAGCCAAATAAATTGCATAATGGTGGATCCATTGCACAACAAAAGGGAAGGCCACATATAAGTAATACAATATCTCAAATACATTAATGATTCATATATTCTAACATCAATGTTACAATGTTGCCAAAGTGGATGGCAAAGGCCTAAAGAAGAGGGAGCCTCGTCATTAAAAATGGTCCTTGGACAAGTAAGGATGTGGTTTTCTTTATAGGTAAATTGAAATATGCAAAGCATAAATAATAGATTTTACCTAGATTTATTGTAGAAATGACAAGTTGCATTCGCAATAGCCAAATAAGAACTAGAATACCACAAAATGTTATACCTTTAATGATGAAAGAAATTTTCACTTGCCTCTTTGAGGGGGAAACCTCCAATTGAGTAGAGCTCCAATTACAATAAAGTTCACAATACATCTCATTACATTTCTTTCACTTCTGTATATATTTCTATCTACCTCCCAGGAACATTCTAGAGAAGGAAATTTCTAGTAGGTGGAACCTTCTAGTAAGCCTTCTTATAATCATTTCTTTCACACTACTACATGGGACTTATTTACTAGACATAGGCTCCATACATAACAACCTATCTATCTAATTAGGGGGAGGGTAGGACCCTAACATTCCCTGCCCCTTAAAAAATAAACATGGTCCTCAAGGCTAGAGAAGAGGGAATTGTTGAAGGATATTTGTTGATTCCCACATGGCATCCTTGGGCAATGTATCCTTCCATTGTATCAGGAACTCCTAGATAGTGCACTAGTGAAGATGATTCTCTCTTTTTTCAAGGACTACCTCAAGATGCAACCAAATTGAACCTTCTTCATTTAGTTTGAGAAGGCTAGTTTGAATACCACAATTAGATCCGAACAATTTCTTTAAGTTGGAGACATGAAAGATTAGATGAATTTTGGAGTGGTTCAGAAGTTCCAATTTTTAATCCATTGGCCCAATACATTTGAACACCTTACATGGGCCATAAAACTTTGTAGTAAGCTTCTAGTGGTGGTTGTGTTTGAGGGAGGTATGCTTATAAGGTTATAAACAAAGGATCATGTGATCATCTCCTTCAAAATGGCATTCAAAATGATGTTGATTAGCTTACTACTTCATTTGATTCTAAGTCATTCCCATAGTATCCTTGAGATTACAGATAATTTCAACCTAAGATATGAGGTTGTTACTGACCTCCTGCACCTTAGATACTCCAAGTAAGTAGGATAGTACTGATGGGGGGTTTTGGCCATAGATGGACTCAAAGGGAGACATTCAAGTGGTACCATGATAAGTTGTATTTTACCACCCTTCAACTAAGGGTAACCATTGAACCCATTAGGATTCTCACTCTAAAGTACATGGTCACAAAACTCGAAGGGGAGAAAAAATCCATTATGTTTTTGGAAGCTTACTTTGGAAACTATTTTCTTACTCTCTTCATCTAATAAACAGATTGATCTCCTTCATACTACTCAAGACGATGTTTCTCATTGTACTATAGTAGAACTAGATGATGTTATGAACACTGACATAGAAGTAGGAACTAACATTTGGAATTTGTATTTTGATGGTTCTAAATCACAGGAAGGCGATGGTGTTGGTTGTTTTCTTATCGATCCAAAGGGAAGGCACACCTTATTTTCCTGCAAGCTCGAATTTTAATGCACCATCAATACCGCTGAGTATAAGTCCTTGGTCTTACGACCCCAAAAGGCCTTTGACCTAAATGTGAAATACTTGAAGGTATTTCATAATTTATAAATCGTTATGAGGCAAGTAAGAAATTCTATTCATTGTCATTCACCTCACTTGAAAGATGACCAGGAGGAGGTACAAAATTTTATTGTCAAGTTTGAAGCATTTCACATAAGTTTTATTCCTTGTAGAGAGAATGTGGAGGCTAATGAATAAGCTAATGCCACTTCTCGTGTATCCCCATTGGAAGATTCCTTAATTGACAAATTCATTCTCTGTTGAACTTTTTTTTAGGCCTTCATAACTGCATAATGTTACAAGCTAGAGGGTGTTCAATGAAGATTAGGGGATCATTGAATTTTTACCAATGAGGACACGTTTGAAGATGTAGTTATCAACGATGAAGAACAAGAAAAATATTTGGATGTATGAAAGGATGGGATGATCGTCACCGATCTAAAGATGAAAAAGATGCCTAAGAATGTAGTAACACTTGAGAAGTTATTTGACCTACAAGATCGATTCAAGAAATATTCCAATGTTAAGAGAAACAACTCCTCCATTGTGAGGACACTTTTCCCTCCCAACACACTGTTTCCCTTGCTAATCCAACATAGCACACTATAATATATATGTCTCTACTTATGCATAGATAGATAAAATAGATTGGATCCACTCGCTCGTTAGACAAGCTAAGGAAAGGAGCTGGAAACAAAAAACAGACTCGTCGATTGGAGGCTTTAAATTGATTCACATTGGAAAAAATTCATTTGTTTATATATTTTCGCCAGTTATCAGTAGTGAAGGTAAGATACATTACCTGACCCATTTGATTGAAAATTTTTAGATATAAAAGTGAAATCACCCTATATAAAAGAGAAATCTCCCTAGAACTGACGATTGGAGCTCCTTGAGATGAATGTGCACATAGATAAAGGTCCTAGGCCCATACATTGTTCAAACCATATCTATGTATCATATTCTTTTCACTCTACCTAGCAAGGTTGTTTTCCTAACGAATGTTTCTTCACCTAGCGAGAAGGGGGGTAGCCTCCATCCTTGGACCTATCGCTAACGGGACCAAAGCCAAGGTAGAAGGAGACTTCCTAATTTAGAAAGATTTATTCATACCTAAGATTCACTTATCATGATTTTTGTTATATGAAATATAACCTCTCATATGATTTCCTCTATGTGTATGCTTATGGGAACCAGACATGTACGAGTCTGAGTCTCAACTAATGTTACTAGACTTACTAACCCTCTACTATAGTTCTCCTAAAGTGTGGATTATACTAAGAAAGGATGGGTATTATGCTAAAGGGTTGTCCTTGTACCTCCTTCTTGGGTTCAACTGACTGAATAGGGACCTTTACCTCCTTCCTCGTTATACACTTTGGGTTATATCCCTTACTTGCGAATACATTTCCACCAAGATTACTCATTTTCCTCTTGATAAACCCCTCTTGCGCTTGGACTTGGACTAGTGTGGTTCGTACTAACTTTGACTAAGGGGATTTGATCCCATAGAGGAGCATGTAGATATATTAAGGGTTTTTTACACCTTTAGGCAGCTAAAGTGATATACCTAGCCTACTGGACCTTCTCGTGCATTGTAATCATATATAATAGGGCCTTCCATATCTTTGTATTAGTCTGTCTTTACTGACCTTCGTTGACTACACAACCCTTCTCCTATGTTTGGTGAGGCTTAGCAAAGCTAGAGTTAGAATATGACCTTGGCACAGTTATCTAGAAGCCAAGGATGCACTTATAATAGTAATAGGATTTTTAACCTTATTTGGATTATTCACTATATCCAAGGTCTCTACGTTCATTTTCTTTTATCAATAAGCCCTAACTTATTGGCATTGCGAAGAGGGGTGATTTTTATGAAACAATATTAGTATCACCTTAAGTCGGGATCAACCCTTTATGAGAAAAGAACTCGTACTTATTACTTGTGTGGGCATGGGCTCTATTACCCCCTCAGGGGTGAAACCCTTCGAATACCCCCGCAAAGTGTCATGTTACTACTTGAACGAGGTGTCATGCTCATATTTTCCAAATCCAGACATATTTCTTCTTAATCTCCACTAGATACATGATCGTGCTAGCTCACTTTCATCCTTGCTCCTCAAATGACAGATGCACTATAGTATAGTATGGTTTAGTTTGCTTCATTTGATATTCCATGTATCAATACCCATTTGGACATGATGATATAATTTTTTAATTTATTGTAAAGTGGTAAACACTTGACAATTGGTTGTTAGCATTTTGTAACATTACATGTTTTTATCACTTGCTTTGTAGTACCTTGGGGAACATGCTTTCTATTAAAAGTGTGTCATTTATTGGGGTAACTTGTACCACTAGGTGTCTAGGCTAGATAGTGTTATCCATATCCCAACCATGCTAATCATTTTTCACCCCCTAGTATCATTCATTCCATCTGTGTAGAAAATAAAATTACATTCTGGTCTTGTATGATTTCTCAAAGGTCAAAAGGAAAGGTCAAAATTAAAGCATGAATCAATAAATCAACTAAGGTTAAGAGGTAAAGAGATAAAGTTAAAAGACAGATATTAAGCTTAAGCAATTCTCCTAGTCCCTGGTTTGTCTACGAATATCTAAATAAAAGTGACTTGTTCAATAAAATGAACATTTGAAGAAAAAGGCTTAAAGGGATAGTAAGAAACAGGTCGAGAATTGTAACTCAATGCTAAGCTCCCTCTAGAAGGCTATTATAAGCAAAAAATCCTATCCAAATGAAGTTAGATGAATAAATTAATTAATAATAAGACATGTGCATGTCTAAGACTTTAAGGGTCACAACATGAACTCATTCCCCCTTCCCTTTCATCAATATTACTCATTATTGCCTATCTTTCACGTAGGCTCTAGGAAATATGGGTTTTTCTAAGGACTTGATGCATGTATAAGGGTTAATTTTGTTTCCCTTGGTAAGACTTAGGAAAGTATTAAAATCAACCCCCTTTGTTACATTTTGCTAAGAGATGCCACCAGGTGTTACCAATTAATGGCTTTGTAAGAGGCTAGACTTGTCACTTCAAGTGGGTATTGTGCATTGGGATACATGTACCCTACCTCAAGACTAGTGACATTGCCTAGGGATCTGTGATATTGCATTGGGATCCATGCACTCATATATGGCCATATCTACAAACATTGTGATATGTGACATTTGCCTTGGGATCCATGTACAGCATCAAGAAATGTGTCACTGCATTGGGATTCATGACAGTGCATCAAGTCGTGATAGGGACACCATGTCATCAAACATGCCATATGGATCGTTCCTCATTACTAAGTTCGACGTTGCATGCATGCTCATGCATTATTTATTCCCCTTGGATCACATGTGGGGGGTATTTAATGCATTTTGAGGCTGATTACACATTATGAGGATGATTTCACATGATGACTTGGACCCCTTGATGACATGGAATCTTTAATGGACCATTCCTTGAGGAGAAATTGCCTTATGGAGCCCACACTTGCCTCTTGACACCACTTCTTAGATTGAATGGCTCACATGTGCAAGGACCTTTGAGGTTGTTATTCTTCACATAAATGACTTCTTGGTTTGAGGAGGCTTCATATGTGGAAATTAGACCATTTTAATAGCTACATTTCGACCGTTTGTGATCCAGGTGGATATCGGTGGCCACCCACCTATTCCAACTGGCTCGAAATAGTTTTCTAGCAACTTAGTATTTTTAGCAGTTTTTTGGTTCCTAAACTTTTGGGGCCATAAATGAAGGTTTTCCAGTATCAATCACCTCTATGATAACCAAGGCTCTGATTGAGACACAAAATGAATCTCCTCAACGATAAATTTTCCAACGAGCTATCGTGCGCCCCAAATGGATACCGTATGCCAATGTTACACCCCCGGGAAGTTGATACACCAAACTACCCAAAATGGGGTCCACAAAATTGTTGGATTTTCATCTTCCAGGGTTAGGGTTTTGGATTTTATTTATGATAAAAAGGCCTTTGGAGCCTCATTGTAAGATCATCTTCTTGTGAATGCGATTAGCGGTCACATCTCTTCCCAGAGATAAGCTGTCACCATTCTAGCGAGTCTTTCACTCTGTATTTATACAGTTTTGTACATTTCACTCATTAATAGAAATTGTGTATTATTGTATATATGTGTTTATTGTTATATATATATATATATATATATATATATATGTTATGTTATTGGCTCTCTTGCAATATATATGTATATTTTTGTGTTATATCTTCGCTCTCATTTTGTGCCGAAAATAATCTGGATCAGTGGTATCAGACCAGGTTGCTCTTGATCATTTTTTCAGTGCATGTCCCCGATGAGGTTCGAGTATATCAAGTTGGGTCACGAGCTTGTCTCTCTTGAGGAAAATTGCTCTTGCACGCCTAAGCAACCCTCCATGGTGAAAGAAAAGAAAAATGACAGAGCAGGTGATTCTATTAATATGTTGCTTGAGAAATCTCTCACGTGACAGAGGGATGAAATGATGGAGAATTTTTCCCACATCCTTCAACACGTGTTGATAAAAACCGATGTGTCTTCATCAAGCATCCACTTTGGAGGCACCTTGCCTTTCAAGGTGCATGTTAATTTGATATTCTTGTATTTGAAGGACAAATACAAAGAGATGCCCTAGAAAAATGGTTAAATCTGCTAGAAGGTTATTTCTCTGTTCACAATTTTTCTGATAGAAAAAAGATCACCTTCGCACTCCTTAAAGCTCTCCCCCATGTCAAACATTGGTGGGAAACTTATTGGGAGAAAATTTCCACAGAGGAGTCTGGAATATATGGGGTCGAGCCCACTTGGGATTTTTTTGTGGATGCAGTCAAGGAAAAATATTGCCATGTTGGCAACTACGACGACCAGTACATGAGATGGACCACATTGCGGAAAGAGAGGGGCCAAGCAGTGTCAGAGTTCACCAATACCTCACATACCTTACACACCAAGTTGGGTATCAAAGACTCTGTGACATTTGGTTCTGAAATATCATGGGGCTCTACACAGATACATCCAAACTGAAATGGATTTTCTAGACATCTCTTCACTAGGTGTTGCTTATCGATATGTTGTTAAAATTGAGCAGAAATTTAAGCACCAGAACAAATGGGAGTTTGAGTTTACAAATACGCAACAACCAAAGTATGATAAAGACGGCCCTAAAAAAAATCCTCCTGAAGACCAATCGAAGCCACAGAAAAAGAAGGGTCACGGAAAGACGAAGAAGGACACTGGAAAGTGGTGCGATTTCCACAAAAGCCCCTGGAACAACACTGATGAATGTCTTTAAAAATAGTCATTAGTGGACGAGATCAAAGACAAGGATCCAAACCTTGATTCATAGTCGAATTCAGAAAATAATGGGAGAAGACAGATCATCGACGTAGACCCCACTTCCATTGTCATGACCGCAACAATTCAACCAAAAGAAGCAGCAGATTCTGAAGAGGGGGAGTGCCTCTTCAATTCATAGATGTGGGTGAAGGGGACCTCGTTGCATTTCATTGTTGATAGCGGAAGCTAGAAGAACCTCATCTCTACAGAGGTCGTCAAACAGTTGGGATTGTTGACAACAAAAAACCCGCAACCATACAACATTAGGTGGCTTTGCCAGGGACAAGATCTTCATGTCATCCAACAATGTCGATTTTCATACATGATCTAGCCCTTCAAGGATGAGGTATTATGTGATGTTTCCCCACTCGATGTATGTGATGTTCTTTTGGGAGAACAATATATGTGGAAGCGCCATGTTATTTATGAGTCTCAACCCCATAGTGTCATTGTTACTCTGGGGGGTCATCTCTACAGGATACCAGAGGTAGTTCCAACTACTTTCCCACCTAAACAATGTCGCAAGGTAGTATCTCATACTACAAAATTCAACTTCTTCACAGCCTGTTCAAAAAGGTGAATAGAAGAACACAACAACCATTGCAGCCTCAATCCAAGCACCTTCTATCTAGCAGAAGCAAGTCGATAAGATTGAAGAAAAGTGCAAGGATTCCTTCTGCGTATAGTCATATCATGTATCCATACTGGTTCAAAATGTCCAACTCTTCCAGCCACAGGTTCGTGACAGCCTTCAACAAGTTAAGTAGTACAACTTCTCCAACAAAGCAAGCAACTCATCAAGATGCAGATTCAGCAAACGCTTTTCCCTCTCCCCCAGACACTCAACGCAATGGAGACCATTGCTTCCTAAGGAGGGAGGATTGTTCCATGTGGATATTTATGGCCACCCACCTATTCCAACTAGCTCAAAATAGTTTTCTAGCAACTTACTATTTTTAGCATTTTTCGGTTCCTAAACTTCTGGGGCCATTTTGAGGGCCTAAATGAATTTTTTTCAAGATCAAGTACCTAAATGATAGCCAGAGGCTTGGATTGAGCCCCCAAAATGAATCTCCTCAATGATACCTTTCCAACGAGCTATCGTGCACCCCAAATGGAGATCGTATGCCAAAGTTACGCCCTTGGGAAGTTGATACACCAAACTACCCAAAATGGGGTCCACAAAATTGTTGGCTTTTCATCTTCTACGGTTAGGTTTTTGGATTTTCTTTATGATAAAAAGGCATATGGAGCCTCGTTGTAAGATCATATTCTTTCAAATGTGAGTAGCAGTCACATCTCTTCTCAGAGATAAGTTGCCACCATTCTAGTGAGTCTTTCACTTTGTATTTATACAGTTTTGTACATTTCGCTCATTAATAGAAATTATGTATTATTGTATATATGTGCCTCTTGTTATATATCTGATATATCTCTGTTATGTTATTGTCTCTCTTGCAATATCTCTTTATATTTCTGTGTTATATCTCCGCTCTCATTTTGTGTCAAAAACAATCTGGATCAGTTTGATTAGACCGTGGACCATTTCCTTAGACATGGACACGGGTTTTTTTCCAAGGGTGCACTTCTCATGGTTCCTTACTTGTCCACGCGTCTGGTCTCTCTTTGTACTTTGACCGCTTCTAAAAGGGTCATTCCACTTTATGAGCACATTATGAGATGTATTTTATTATTATTTGTATTTCCCGTCTTTTACCAGGATAGTGGTTTTGAGTTAGCACATGGTTTTGCATTGTATTTGAGGAGGAGCTTCACCTATAAAAGGAAGATTCATCCTATATTTCACATAATTGGAGAATAAAGAAAGAAGCTTTCCTACTATTTGTCTCAAGTTTTTATCATTCGAGTAATGTTCCATGTTCTTCAAAAGGAATCAATAGGGTTGTATCATTTGAAGTGGAAAGGGTTTTTGAGGGGAAGGAGAAGCTAAAGAGGTATGTGTTACTCTATGTTTTTTATTTTCCAAGTATTCTTTAGACATGCATATGAATGTATTTAGGAGGAATATCTTCGATATTTTTTCATATTACTTCATGTTTTACTAAAGAAACCATTGCTCGACTTTGGTTATTTGCATCAATAGATTTAACCCCCTTTAGATCTTCTAGCGCCTTCTTTTTCAAGTTTCAAGCTCTTCTTCCAACCCTAGGTGAGAGAAAACTTCAGCATATTAACCAAGAAGTGTCATCAAATATAGGGAAGAACATCTACCTTTTGAGAGATGTTGCAAGTCTTTATTGTTCCATATTGTCTCAACTATCAAGCCATACCAAAAACTCCTCCAATGACTCAATTCCTCTCGGGATCGTTGCATGTGTTCCATTGGTTGTACCCATGTCAGGCCATTATTAAATATGCAAGGTTTCTAGAGACATATCTAAGGTATATTCCCCTCATCTAAAAGGCCTTTGTAGGGCGTTTTCATGTCAAATTGTTCTTGCAACTTGACCATCTCCTAAATGGACCCAACAACCTAGTTACCACCCAGGATGTTACCTTGTTTCTTTGTTGTCCTAACTATCCATAACTCTATTGGAAAACTGCAAAACATATAGATGCTTAGATTGTTGGTTTTAACTTTCATATAGGGTAGTGTTTGTTGATCCTACAACCTGGTTGGTTAACCTCACTTTAATCTTACCCTAAGCCACCTAAGCAACCTCCCAGAACTATATAACATTACCTATTATATGTTGGTTGGGAAGGTTGATTATTTTAGTCAAGGTTTTTACACTGTATGTAGAGTTAACTTTATAGTTGGAGTATGATTAACGCCATGATTTCAACCCTGTAGTAAGATATTATACATATTGACAACATAAATAAATATGGTTGAGTGATATCTGGAGTTTGCATTGTACTTGTCTATTGGGGTTTCATTTTAGCAGTAACGTATCTCTTGGTTCCTTGAAGCACATATCTTAAAGTGGATGCAATTTTGATTGGTTGAAAGTCTATCATAAGATTGTTGATGTCATAATATGCTTGAATTGTTTCATGTACATGTGTCAATGCTTTGTATCTTGCATGTATAAACCTTGTTGACTCGTTGAATGATACTTCTCATGAATATGACTTTATAAAACGATACACATACTTTTACCTAACAAGTTGTCCATTGAAAATTCTAAGTCACTTGTTATTGGTTGAAACTTTGTAATGGTTAAACTAATAAATGATGAATTGATGTAATGTATTGGCATTCTCACAAGCAATATGAAGCATTTATGGTTGTCTTCTCTTACTCACCTTGAGTCATATTTCTTCAAAAGTCAAACCAGGCCAATCTAGTCGTTGTCCTCACCTGTCCTAATTGCAATGATAGGACTTCACTTGACCACATTAGATACCCACCTTGCCTTAGTTTTCCTGGCCTAATGAGTGGAGTGAATCACATAGGTGACAGGTAGTGATCCACCTAATAGTATCCTTAAGCTTCCCCTTAGAGTAAGGTTGGAATTTTCCTTCAGGGAGTGTCTAAGCGATAACAGGCTCTCCTAGTACTAGGATCCATAAAATCTCTTGAACCCAGATAGAGATTGTACTTGGGTTATTGTGCGTCAATTCACAGTTACCAGACCTTGTACTTATACTTGTACAATATCGGTGCATACTACAAAAGAGCTCTCGTATGATGAGATTACTAATGTAAGGGTCCAAACTCCTCGACCTCCTAAAGAAAGATACATCATTTCATAGATAATGTCCTAACTGCACCTATGGCACCAAAGCCAGTCTATTTAGATATATGATTGGGTTAAAGGATTCCCTACAGGGGTTGTTTATGAGGAATACCTTCCCTACTATGGATCGCTTCTAAGCTTGAGGAAATCTCATTTAAACCACTCCTCAATCTCCATGATTTAGGAGCAATCGATTTCATTCCTCACCCTCCCAAGGTTGGGTTTCACAAGAAATTCATCATCCTAAAGGGCATGGTTTGTTTACTCACCCCTCTATTTTTTTTTCAATTTGATTTAATCTCACCCTTCGATCGAATTGCAAGGAGATTTCTACCTCAACGAAAATGGTAGTAAAAACTACTCACTTGGTTTGGGTGAGACGTGGTTGGGATCTGATGCAGGAGAATCGCTATCGAAATCCAAAAAGGTGGACGTGGAATCGGAATCGACACCTCAACACATCAGATGAATGTGAGGACAGTGGAATATGCTTATCAGATTGCACTGAAGGTAGAAGAAAAGTTGGCCAGAAACTAGAGTCAGCAAGACAGAAGCAGAGGCTTAAATAGAGGTAAGGGAGTTGTCTATGATAAGGCACCAAAAGCTAAGGATGAGAATGAGAAATCATTTGGTCGCTTTGAAAGAGGAGGAAATTCCCAAAGAAGACAATTTGGTGGGAGAAATTATTTTCCTCGAGGAAGAGGAAGAAGTAGAGGAGGTGGAGTTAAATGTTATGTCTGTGGAAAGATAGGACACATATCTTGGGAATGTCCTGAGATGAAGAGAGAAGGAGGAGGAGAAGCACACATTTTTGAAGCCCAGAAGAATGTGGAAGCAAAGGCAGCAGAAGGAGGACAAAATCTTATGAGGAGGAAAGTTATTCTAAATCCAGAGAAAGAAATAGAAGACCCGGTTCAGCGAACGAGATTGTTCAACTGCTTGTAAGATAAAGGACAAATTTTGTAAGATGACTATAGACAGTGGGAGTACTGATAATTTAGTATCTTCAAAAATGGTGGAGAAGTTGGAGTTGGAGACAACTGCACACCCAATCCCATACAAAGTATCGTGGTTGCAGAAAGGACATCAAGTAATGGTAAGTCAACAATGCAAAGTTGAATTTAAAATAGGAGGCTATAAAGATGAGATTTTGTGTGATCTAATTCCCATGGATGTGTGTCATATTTTGTTGGGGAGACTGTGGCAGTTTGATAGGAATTCCATTCATGATGGGAAGAAAAATACTTATACTCTGGAGAAAAATGGTAGAACCCACATGTTACGGCCAATAGAAGAAAACAAAGAAAAGGAAGAAGCCAGGACAAGAATACTTCGCATGAGTGGAAAGGAACTCTTGAAGGAGATCAAGAAAGATCAGGAAATGCAATTTGTTGTAGTAAGGAAGCCAAGAGTTATCCTTACCAATACTTCTTCTAATGATTTACCTAAAGAAATCCAAGAATTGTTGGAGAACTTTGCTGACATAGTAGTGGATGATTTGCCTCATTCATTACCACCTATTAGGAGCATTAGCCACCATATTGACTTGATTCCAGGAGTCAATTTTCCAAATAAAGCAGCGTATAGGTTGACACCTCGAGAGAATGAAGAGGTTAAGAAGAAAGTTCAAGAGTTGTTGGATAAAGGTTTAGTCAGAGAAAGTCTAAGTCCATGTGTAGTGCCAACTGTATTAAGTCCAAAGAAGGATGGGGGATTGAGAATGTGTATGGATTCTAGAGTTATCAACAAGATCACCATCAAGTATAGATTTCCTTTACCCAGGATGGATGATTTGATGGATTGTTTGAGAGGAGCAAGCTATTTTTCAAAAATAGACTTGAAGAGTGGATATCACCAGATAAGAATGAGAGAGGGAGATGAATGGAAAACAGCATTCAAGACAAATGAGGGTTTGTTTGAATGGTTGGTTATGCCATTTGGATTGACAAATGCTCCAAGTACATTTATGAGGTTGATGAATGAAGTATTGAAGGACTTCATAGGTAAATTTGTCATTGTATATCTGGATGATATATTAGTTTTCAGCAAAACAGAGGAAGAACATTTAAAGCACTTGACATTAGTGATGAGGATATTGCAGCAAGAAAAGTTGTTAATAAATTTTCAGAAAAGTTCTTTTATGAAGACATAACTCATATATTTGGGTTTTGTGATCTCTTCAAATGAATTGAAGATGGATCTAGAGAATGTGAGAGAAATCAAAGAATGGTCGTCACCCGGGAGCATATTTGAGGCAAGAAGTTTTCATGGTTTAGCAAGTTTTTATACAAAGTTTATCAGAAATTTTAGTGGTATATGTGCACCCATGATGGGCATTGTGAAGAAGAAACACAAGTCTTTTAATTGGACAGAGGAGGCTGAGAAAAGCTTTCGAGTGTTGAAAAAGAAGATAACAGAACAACCAATTCTGGTTTTAGCAGATTTTGAAAAAACATTTCAGGTAAGGTGCGATGCAAGTGGAATAGCCATTGGAGCAGTTTTGAGTCTAGATAATAGGTCGGTTGCTTATTTCAGTGAGAAGTTGAATGACGCTAAGGAGAAATGTTCTACGTATGACAAGGAATTTTATGCAATGATTCAACCTTTGAAGAAATGGAGACATTATTTAATTCCAAAAGAGTTTGTCTTATATAGTGATAATCAAGCTTTGCAATTTATTACTAGGCAAGAGAAGTTGAATCAGAGGCATGCTAAGTGGGTAGAAATTATGTAGAATTTTACTTTTGTCATTAAACATATTTTTGGAAGTCCTAATAAAGTTGCAGATGCTTTGAGCAGGAGGAGTTTGGTTGTACAGGAATTCCAAGTGAAGACCTTAGGGTTTGAGCACCTTAAGGAAATGTATCAGGAAGATCCAGATTTTAAGGAGGCTTATGAAGCATGTGAAAATCTTTTGTTGAGGGATAACAACTCATGGTCAGAATATTTGATCCATGATGGATTGTTGTTTAAAGGAAGCCAATTGTGCATACCAAGATGTTCAATGAGAGATAATTTGTTGAAAGAAAAACATAGTGGAGGATTAGCCAGACATTTTGGTCATGACAAAACATTTGCACAATTGAATAGTTTGTATTATTGGCCAGGTATGAGGGAAGATGTGAAGAAATTTGTAGACCGATTGATCCGGATTATTTTCGGCATGAAATGAGAGTGGAGATATAATAAATAAATGCACAGAGATATCGTGGATATCCAATGATATAACAAAAATGTATCAGAGATGAAACCATAAACACAAATATACAGTAATACACGATTTCTATTAATGAAATAAATGTACAGAGACTGTAAAAAATACATAGTGAAAGACTCGCTAGAATGGTGGCAGCTTATCTCTAAGAAGAGATGTGATGGCTACTCGCATTCGCAAGAAGATGATTACAATGAGGCTTTGAAGGCCTTTTTACAATAAGCAAGAATGTCAAAAACCCTAGACATCCAAAAACCTAACCCTAGGAGATGAAGCGTCAAAAGTCATGTGGGCCTCGTTTAGGTAAGTTAGTACATCAACTTCCCGGGGTCGTAACTTTTGCATACTATCTCCGTTTTAGGCATATGATAGCCCGTTGGAAAGATATCATCGAGGAGATTCATTTTAGGCAAAATATCAAAGGAACTTCCATATTTCTAACTTGTTTTCCCAAAAAACAGTGTTTAGGGCCTCAAAACGTCTCCAAAAGTAAAAACTGTTAAAAATGGTAAATTACCAAAATTGCCAGAAAACTATTTTGAGCCAGTTGGAAAAGGTAGGTGGCCACCGATATCCACCTAGATCAATTCTCCCTCCTTAGGAAGCAATGGTCTCCATTGCGTTGAGTACTCGGGGGAGAGGAAAAAGTGTTTGCTGAATCTGAATCTTGGTGAGTTGCTTGCCTTGTTGGAGACGTCGCGCTGCTCAGTTTGTGGAAATTTGTCACGAACCTGTTGAGGCTGAGGTTGTTCAACAAGTTGAGCTACATGAGAGGAAAATGTGCATAAGGAATATTTTCACTTTGTTGCAACCTTGTCGACCTGCTTCTGTTGGATAGAAGGTGCCTGGGGCGAGGCTGTAATGTTTGTAGTGTCCTTTTGTTCCCCTTTTGAACAGATTGTGAAGAAGTTGGATTTTGCAGTATGAGATACTACCTTGCGACACTTTTTAGGTGGAACAATAGTTGGAACTACCTCTAGTATTTTGTAGAGATGACATCCCAAAGTAACAATGACACTACGGGGTCGAGACTCATAAACAGCATGGTGCTTCCACATATATGGTTGGCCCAAGAGAACATCACAGACATCCAGTGGGGTAACATCACATAATACCTCATCCTTGAAGGGTTGGATGTCATATGACAATCGACACTATTGGTTGACACGAAGAACTCGTCCTTAGAGAAGCCACCCGATGTTGTATGGTTGTGGGTGTGGTGTTGTCGACAATTCCAACTTTTTGACGACCTCTGTTGAGATGAGGTTCTTCTGGCTTCTGCTATCAACAATAAAATGCAGCGGGGTCCCCTTCAGCCACATCTGTGAATGAAAAAGGTGCTTCCCCTCTTCAAGATATGTTGGTTCTTTTGGTTGAATTGTTGTGGTTGCGACAATAGCAGTGGGGTCTGCGTCGATGATCTATCTTTTACCCGTATTTTCAGAATCAAATTCTGAATCAGGGTTCGACTCCTTATCTTTGATCTCGGCCACCAATGATTTTTTTGAGCGACATTCATCGGTGTTGTTCCAGGATCTTTTGTGCAAATCGCACCATTTTTCAGTGTCCTTCTTTGTCTTCCCGTGACCCTTCTTTTCTTGTGGCTTGGACTAGATTTCGAGAGACTGTTTGTTAGGGCCATCTTTATCATACTTTGGTTGTTATGGATTTGTAGACCCAAACTCCCATTTGTTCTGGTGCTTAAATTTCTGCTCGATTTTAGCAGCATATCGATAAGCAACACCAAGTGATGAGATGTCCAGAAAATCCATTTCAATTTAGATGTATCTGTGTAGAGCCCCATGGTATTTCAAAACCAAATGTCGTTTGGAGTCTTTGATACCCAACTTGGTGTGCAAGGTATGGAAGGTATTGGTGAACTCTGAAACTACTTGGCCGCTCTCTTGCCGCAGTGTAGTCCATCTCATGTATTGGTCCTCATAGTTTCCAACAGGGTAATATTGTTCATTTACCGCGTCCACAAAAAAATCCCAAGTGGGCTCGGCCCCATATATTCCAGACTCCTCTATGGAACTTTGTTCCCAGTAAGTTTCCCACTAATGTTTGACATGGGGGAGAGCTTTAAGGAGTGTGAAGGTGATCTTTTGTCTGTCGGAAAAATTGTGAACAGAGAAATAACCTTCTAGCAGATTTAACCATTTGTCTAGGGCTTCTGCATCTATATGTCCTTCAAATATAGGAATATCAAAATTAGCTTGTACCTTGAAAGGTGAGGTGCCTCCAAAGTGGTCGCTTGATGAAGATGCATCTGTTGTTATCGGTTGGCGTTGAAGGATGTGGGAAAAATTCTCCATCATTTCATCCCTCTGTCGCGTGAGAGCTTGCTCAAGCAACAGACTTATAGGATCGTCTACTCCATTGTTTTTCTTTTCTTTCACCATTGAGAGTTTGTTGGGTGTGCGAGAGCGATTCTCCTCAAGAGAGACAAGCTCGAGACCCAACTTTCTATACTCAGACCTCGTCAGGGACATGCACTGAAAAAATGATCAAGAGCAGCCTGCTCTGATACCAGTGATCCGATTTATTTTCGGCACGAAATGAGAGCGAAGATATAATAAATAAATGCACAGAGATATCACGGATATCCAATGATATAACATAAATGTATCATAGATGCAACCATAAACACAGATATACAGTAATACATGATTTCTATTAATGAAATAAATGTACAGAGACTGTAAAAAATACAGAGTGAAAGACTCACTAGAATGGTGGCAGCTTATCTCTGAGAAGAGATGTGACAGGTACTTGCATTCACAAGAAGATGAATACAATGAGGCTCTGAAGGCCTTTTTACAATAATCAGGAATGTCAAAAACCCTAGACATCCAAAAACCTAACCCTAGGTTATGAAGCGCCAAAAGTCATGTGGGCCCCATTTAGGTAAGTTAGTACATCAACTTCCCGGGGTCGTAACTTTTGCATACGATCTCCATTTTAGGTGTATGATAGCCCGTTGGAAAGGTATCATCGAGGAGATTCTTTTTAGGATCAATAACAAAGGAAATTTGATATTGCAAACCTATTTTCCCAAAAAACATCGTTTAGGTCCTCAAAACGGCTCAAGAAGTGAAAACTGCTAAAAATAGTAAATTACCAAAATTGCCAGAAAACTGTTTTGAGCCAGTTGGAAAAGGTGGGTGGCCACCGATATCCACCTGGATCATCAATGTAAGATTTGTCAACATGTAAAGGGGAAGATACAAAACACTGGATTGTGTCAACCATTACCTATTCCAAAAAGTCCTTGGGATGCAATTAGTATGGATTTTGTATTGGGATTACCTAGAACCCAGAAGGGAAGTGATTCCATATTTGTTGTGGTCGATATATTTTCCAAGATGACACAGGAGAATTGGATGATCAGGAAGAGATTCAATGGGAAGAATAGATGCCTACAGTAGAAAAACCTCAGATGGAGAAATTTTTAGAACAGAGAGTTGAAAGGAAAACAGGAAGAAAGATGTATCCTGAATAGTTGGTAAAGTGGAAGGATCACCCAGTAGAAGATTCAAGTTGGGTAACTGAACATGATATTTTGAAGCATGGAAAAATAGTGTGAGAACTCATGGACAAGAGTCCTTGAACATTTTGGTCAAAGGAGTATGATGTAGGAGCATCGCTATCGAAATCCAAAAAGGTGGACGTGGAATCGAAATCGACACCTCAACACATCGAAGGAGCCAAAACCGACCTTAACTAGCTTGGTAGCGGTGTAGAGTTTTGAATTTTGTGTTAATTAAATTAGAGTGTGTGAAGTCGGGCCATCATCTGAAAGGACAGAACAATTGTAAATCCTTTACACGACTGTAATTTACTGGTGTAGGATAATTTATGTATTAGTCATTAGGTTGCATTTAATTGAGTAGGTAACCGCTTGAATAGAGTGTAATAGGATTTAGATAGGAGAAAGAAGAGCAAGGAAGCTCTGGATCCTTAGACAAGTTTTCAGTTTGTGTCTGCAGGAAATAGCCATTGTAATTATGTTTTTCTCAAATGAATAGAACATTGAAAATTGATTCAATGCTACAGTGTTGATGTTGTTTGACTGTTAATTATGTATTCTGTGAATGTATGTTATTCATAGTGAATGAATGAATAATTGAATAAGTTCAATTGTTTCTATTCTATAAGATATGCAAGGAGTGCATACCGAACTCAAGGAGTGCGGGTGAGGAAGTCTTTTTCGACTGAAAGCTCGGAAGAGATAGCGGGGGACTTTTGTATGCAAAGTGTGCATATTGAGTGCAAGGAGTACGTGTAGAAGCAAAATTAGCTTAAGTTTGAAATCTCAGGAAGTTGAGCGCAGAGTATGCCAGGATGGAATCAGAAAATCTTTTGAAGAATACACAGAGTGCAATTGTGCACCAGGGCTAAGGTTTAATTTCATTTCCAGAAGCTCGGGAGGAATAGTGGTTTTAATCCTCGAGAAGAAATACTTAGAAGAATTTCTAAGTCCTGGAGAGTTGAAGTGTTCAAAGGAGGAGTGAAAAGATTGAAATTCTGAAGGGAGATCAAGGATTAAGATTCATTCAATTTGTGCATGCAGGAGATAGCCATTCTAATTATGTTTTTGTCAAATGAATAGAACAGTGAAGATTGATTCAATGGTACAGTGTTGATGTTGTTTGACTGTTAATTATGTATTCTGTGAATGTATGTTGTTCATAGTGAATGAATGAATAATTGAATAAGTTCAATTGTTTCTCTTTTATAAGATATGAAAGGAGTGCATACCAAATGCAAGGAGTGTAGGTGAGGAAGTCTTTTTAGACTGAAAGCTCAGAAGAGATAGCGGGGGACTTTTGTATGCAAAGTGTGCATATTGAGTGCAAGGAGTGCACATAGAAGCAAACTTAGCTTAAGTTTGAAAGCTCAGAAAGTTGAGCGCAAAGTATGCCGGGAGGGAATTAAAAAATATTTTGAAGAAGACGCAAAGTGCAAGTGTGCACCAAAGTCGAGGTTTAATTTCATTTGCCAGAAGCTCAGGAGGAATAGTGGTTTTAATCCTCGAGAAGAAATACTTAGAATAATTTCTAAGTCCTAAAGAGTTGAAGTGTTCAAAGGAGGAGTGCAGAGATTGAAAGTCCTAAGGGAGATCAAGGATTAAGATTCATTCAGTTTGTGTCTGCAAGAGATAGCCATTGTAATTATGTTTTTCTTAAATGAATAGAATAGTGAAGATTGATTCAATGGTACAATGTTGATGTTGTTTGTCTGTTAATTATGTATTATGTGAATGTATGTTGTTCATAGTGAATGAATGAATAATTGAATAAGTTCAATTGTTTCTCTTCTGTAAGATATGCAAGGAGTGCATATCAAATGCATGGAGTGCGAGTGAGGAAGTCTTTTTCGTCTGAAACCTCAGAAGAGATAGTGGAGGACTTTTGTATGCAAAGTGTGCATATTGAGTGCAAGGAGTGCGTGTAGAAGCAAACTTAGCTTAAGTTTGAAAGCTCAGGAAGTTGAGTGCAGAGTATGCCAGGAGGGCATCAGAAAATCTTTTGAAGAAGACGCAGAGTGCAAGTGTGCGCCAAGGTCGAGGTTTAATTTCATTTGCCAGAAGCTCAGGAAGAATAGTGGTTTTAATCCTCGAGAAGAAATACTTAGAAGAATTTCTAAGTCCTGAAGAGTTGAAGTGTTCAAAGGAGGAGTGCAGAGATTGAAAGTCCAAAGGGAGATCAAGGATTTAGATTCATTCAATTTGTGTCTGCAGGAGATAGCCATTGTAATTATGTTTTTCTCAAATGAATAGAACAATGAAGATTGATTCAATGGTACAGTGTTGATGTTGTTTGACTATTAATTATGTATTCTATGAATGTATGTTGTTCGTAGTGAATGAATGAATAATTGAATAAGTTCAATTGTTTCTCTTATGTAAGATATGCAAGGAGTGCATACCAAATGCAAGGAGTGCAGGTGAGGAAGCCTTTTTCGACTGAAAGATCAGAAGAGATAGCGGGGGAAATTTATATGTAAAGTGTGCATATTGAGTGCAAGGAGTACGCATAGAAGTAAACTTAGCTTAAGTTTGAAAGCTTAGGAAGTTGGTCGCAGAGTATGCCAGGAGGGCATCAGAAAATATTTTGAAGAAGCCGCAGAGTGCAAGTGTGCGCCAGGGCCAAGGTTTAATTTCATTTGCCAGAAGCTCAGGAGGAATAGTGGTTTTAATACTCGAGAAGAAATACTTAGAAGAATTTCTAAGTCCATAAGAGTTGAAGTGTTCAAAGGAGGAGTGCAGAGATTGAAAGTCTGAAGGGAGATCAAGGATTAAGATTCATTCAGAGGAAGTTGAAATATTTGAAGCCGTTAGATCTCAGAGAAGTAGTCAATTGGTTAGCCGTGAGGATTTATCAGAATTTCGCAAACCAAAAGATTGGGAAGAAGCAGAGTAAAATCGTGATACGCGAAATCACGAAATCATCGGGACCATCCATCGAAAGGGGACACGTGGAGAGAAATCAGCATTTTGCTGACTCGCAGGAGAGAAAGGTCAAAGGGGGAGAATTGTGAGAACTCGTGAGACCCAAGTTTGCAATTTGATAGTGGTCGTCAGATCCAAAAAAAGGAGCACAAGCCGTTGATTTGGTGCTCCGAAATATCGACATTTCGGGAGTCAGGAGTGCGAAGGAACTTCCTCTTGGAAGTTGTGAGTCATGAAATCTCGACGCGCTTGAGAGTTGAGCCCCAGGTTATGACCAGAGGTCATATGGCGGAAGGATAGGAGAGGAGATAGCACGCATTAATCCCCTGTTGGGACTTCGAAACTTGGAGTTTTAGAAGACGGAGAGTCGGGTGACTCATATACCCGACACGCAAAATTGCAACACTCCTTCTTGAATAAGCATGTGGTCATAAGGCATGGTCACATGGGAAAAAGGCTTGTGCCTAGCACTGATTCACGCGGGCAAAATTTTGTAAAGACCTATGGATTGTTTCTTAGAGGTTCCAACAGGGAATTGAGGACTGTTTCAATTCAATCTTGAGAAGATATTAAGACCAGGAGGTCGCGCAGCCCTTGGAGAGAAGGGGTGTCTGCACTAGGATCCCACACCCCTCTTGTTCTTGCTTGTACTACCTAGGGTGTTCGACTCCTAAACCCTTCTTCCCCTTGGATGGGTTGTTCCTCACCTTCAACTTAAGGATTTCATACAACAATGGATGATGCACATTACTTAGCATGTTTTCCACCCTTTTGAAAGCTCAAGTCAATACCCCTCCCCCTTCATGCGCATGCATTCTTTTAATATATCCTTTCAAACACATTTTACAAACCGGTCTTCTCATGAAGTTGTGGTATTTAACTTAACCCCCTTTACGATATAATTGTGGGAAACTAAGTAGCCCCCTATCCTATTTGTTTTTGTCACTAATACGCATAGGAGAGGACCAATATTCTTTTTGGATATGTTATAACTCACTCCCTTTAAACTATAGTTACTTGGAGGCTCCAAAATAAATCCTACAATCCAGGGCTCGGCTCCTTATTAAGAGCTCATAACATTAATTGGTTCTACTTATGTAACGATAACCACCCATGTACCAATAGGGTAGGATTTAAGCCTAGGGTCAACCGGTAAGATATTTATATAACCATTTTATCTTCCTTGGGAAGCTTAGGTATAAGGAGAACCCATGACTACTTCACCGACATTCTTTTATATCAATTCCTCTCCCCCGTAGTCGAGTGACTTTGTTCCTTTTTAATCTTTTTATGATGTTGCCTTCCTTTTATGGCTCCAAAACCAATCTCGTCTCATTGGTCCTTTCCCCAGCTACATTGCCAGTTTGGCTTTGGCGCTTTGATGACAGATCAACGGATCCACATTTCATAAGCCTTTGAAAACCCTTTTTGTGATAAGTTGTATTGCCCAAAGCACCCTCACGTGCATTATATTATATATAGTATATTATTTCCATTCTTTCATAGCCTTTTTCTATGGCCTTTCAAAGTCTTTTGATCAACGAATGAGTCTTCTTCTAAGCAAGGTAGTTATAATCAAAACCCTTGGAAGAGATCTGTAATAGTTGGTTTAAGAGGTGGGGAAGAGTTGGTCCTGTAATAGAATTTGGCTAACCCAAGGATGAGATAAAGAGTCATTGGTTGGGGGATTGAACCCTAGACTATTCATGTTAGTTGCTTTTAAGAAAGGAGCTCTTGGAGGTTGAATCATGTTGGTCTAGTAGTGGTGGATGACTCATAATTGGGTACATCTGTGTGGTCGCTCCCTTATATACCTATTCTATGTTTAGAAGTTCATCTCAACCTATAAATTGATAATAGCTCATGTACTTCCTGGTGGCCGCGTCTGAGGAGAAACATGTACTACGATCATTAGTTCACCTAAACCACATTGATCACATTTTGGTGTTATCACCATATATGTTACATGTAACAAAATAAGAAGTTCAATAAACCTAATCCTTGATCATTAATACTATTACATATTTGTGGTTGCTTCCAGAGAGACCTATATTGCATAATTAATCCAAATAATCCTTCAACTTCTATACATGTCTATATACGGAAGTAGACCTATTTACATATATCAATACAATGACTCATCAACCTAATAACCTATTTGGTACACTTATAATCCATATCACTTCTCTCGTTAACTCGGCGTTGTGGATCACCTCCCACAACAACCCATTTTGTCTTAAAATGGGCCCCCCTTATATTCTAAAATTTTTTACAAGGCATACATTTCTACTTCACTAAGAAGGTATGAGCATGGAGAAGATTTTTCTATCACTTATACAGTCTATGAATTCTTCGTGAATAGCAGCTCATTGGGTGCAGTCATAAATAGTTCCCTTGGTATCACATCCTTCAACCCTTTTTCCTAAAGTTTAGCATTCATCCCTCTTACAGTAAGAAATTGATCCTGTTTTTACTTAGCCGACATGATAGATCTCACTCTCAAACTTTTAACCTAAGTCATGTTGGATTCGGAACAAATCTCACACTATCTTGCATTCCATCATAAACCTTTTCGATATTCTCATCTAAAAGGAGTCTGTTAGAATCGTCTTTGTCAAAGTATTTCTCTCCACACACCAAGCACGACTTTGACCCTCATGCTTCGATAGCCCCGGCACATCAATTTAACTTCTTACGTGGAACCCCATAAACACACAAACTCGAGTCCAACATTTACTCCATGTCATGGAGTCAATACGACCTGTTTGATCACGACTTAACCACATGGCATCTTAAGATTGGCCCTTTTTACCTGTTTACGACTCTTGAATGACTTATCTTTTTCTTTCTTCCGAATCCCTCCACTACCCAAGGTATCGGAGGAATATTTCTTTGATACCATCTGTTATCTCCCAATAAAAACTCATTTTTTTATTTATGTCTTAGGTGATTAATTGAGTTTTAGTCTCTTGAGTCATTTAATAAAGTGTGCCCTTCATTGAGTCTAGTCATCAATTTTGAGTCATGTCACATGAGGTTAATAGATGACTAAGTGGTTTTCATGGTCATTGTCCTAGGTTATACTGGTCAAAAGATAAGTCATTTGTTTCCTAAAGGTGATTCATGAGTCATGTAAGTCAGTTTTTGCCCATTATGAGTCATCATTTGTCATTCAAATCACGATTTGACTTTCTGTCTATCATTATTTTTCATGATTACGAGTTTGTAGCGCATCTAGGTACTTTTGTACTGAAAGCACTACCAACTCGGCCATTCTTGTCAGCGCAAATCATCATTTTTTCCTAGGGAACGCTACCAACTCGGAGTGAAAACCCTATTTTGAATTTTGAAAAGTTCCAAGGTAAAAGCTATATCAAGAAGGTGTTTTCTAAGTTCTTAAATCATCATTAAAGCATTGAGGGCCTCTTCTACAGTTGCAACTTGCCATCAAAGGAGTTCTCAAGGTTTGCAATCACATTTGTTCGCTTTTGATTTGCTTCTAATTATATATGTGCAGAATTGTTCATAATATGTGTCCATACAATGATGGCTCCAAGAAAGGATCCTATTCCCAAGAAGAGGTCAGGCTCTGTGGTCAGATTCAAGCCTACTGAGACCACTCTGATCGAGCAAAATCCTAACCATGTGGACTCATTCAAACGCATGAGGTGTTGGAGATTATGCAATAAACTTGAAGGACATCACCTGGAGGATTCTAAGGATTTTGTGCAGAACTACAAGAGTGGCAAGACAAAGGTTGGTCCCTTGGAAATTCATGTGACAGTGGATTTGATTGCAAAAGTTACCAAGATCCCTATGACAGGGGAACTATGGTTTAAAGCAAAGAAACTAGAAAAGGAGGATTGGTGTCAGGATATGCTTAGGCATGAGCATAGACGAGTTGATCTAGTGAAGGGTGTGCCAAGGAAGTGGTTGATAGAGGAATATGACAAACTGCTCTTCATCATTCAGAGATTCTTCACATGTGAAGGAAGATACAGCCAGGTTTTGCAATATCATTTCAAGCTCCTTCTCCATTTCACTGGTAAGAAAGAGATAGACTTACCCTATATCCTTTTCATGAGCTTGCAAAGGATGATTTCATTTGAACAACGAAAGCCTGACAAGCTTCAAAAGTCCATTTTCCACCATGCCCTAATAAAGCTCATAGTAACTGAAGAGTTGAAGAAGGAAGGGAAGGATTTGCCCACTTTCTTGTTTGTATCAAATTATCAAATTGACTTAAACCCTTCACCTTCAAAACTCAAAAACCCTAAGAAGAAGACTGCAACACCTCCCATTGCTTCCTCTGTCCCTCATTTGAAGTAGCACAAGACTATGCCCCCTCTACTCCTACACTTGAAATAGCATAGCCTTCTGCTTCTATTGTTCCCTCTGCATATGAAACACTTCAGTCTCCTCGAGACCTTATTCCTCAAAGACCCTTACATGTACAAGTCTACAAAAGAGATAAGAGGGAAGGAAAGACCCAAGAAGTAGTTGTTGAAGATCAAACAGAGCCTCCTGTGGAGCTCCCTTCTATGGAAATTGAAGATAATCCTCCAACTATCCAAGCTAGAGTTGATACACCATCTCTCAGAAGGTCATCTAGGAGGAAGCTTGTTTTAGCAGAGGAGTCTCTTCCAAGCAATGATGTAGTAAAACCTAGAGCTAGGTTATCAATATTTAAAGTCTCCCCTCTTGAAAAGGAAGCATTGGAAGCCATAGTTCAGTTGAGTGAATCTCCACCAGAATCAGCCCCAGAGACAGAACAAGGACCTAAAGAGAATTGGGTTGAATTGTTCAAATATGCAGACGGACAGCTCAAAGAAGTTCAGGAGAAGAATCAGAAGCTACATCAACAAAATGCAACACTTTGTAGACAGATGTCAAGCCAAATAGAGGAACTAGTAGGGGAGTGTAACCAGTTGAAGAGGAACATCAAGAAAAAGATGATTCAGAGGAAACAATTGGTCAATGTTTACAAATAGAACCTCATCCTGAGAGCAGAAAACAAAAATATTGTTGAAGATTTGTATTTAGCCAAGAACATGCTTAGCAAGAAGAATTTGGCTATCTTCTTGAAAGAAACTTTTGCTTCTAGTTTTCCCAAGCATTAATTCATATATTCTTTCAAGGTTTTGTATGGTTGATGACCTATGATGAACTAGCATATATTGAAGCCTTATGAAAGTATGGAAGTTACCTTAAAGAAACATGTATAGGAAAACTTATTGAGATGAAGTCTGAGTAGTCTCAATAAGGATAAAAAATGGCAGTGTTGTGTGGCTTATATAGACATGTTCTCATTTTCCAAAGCATTTTTGCAATTAATTTTGAAGATTTTTGGTAAAACTGACAGCTACAGGAGCTTGTAGCGCAGACTGTGTTTTCTCCATGTAGTGCGCTACCAACTCATTAAGCTTTTGTGTGTAAGAGTTTTGGTCAAAGATTGACCTGATTTTCAGTGTTCAAAGAATGAATCATTGCTCCAAGTGTCAAATGGACACAGTAAAGAGACTTCTACAACCACGAGGTAGCTCAGGTGGAGCTAAAGTTTGGGAATTCGAATGGGATATATGTCCCTTAGAAATAGGATCTTATCCTATCTTTGTGCATCAGTTTAGATTCAATTCGATAGGTGTCTTTTAGATCCATCTTTTGTGGATCTTATCTAACTTTGTAAAACGTATTTAAGCTTGTTGAGGCATCTTGGTAAAGGGTTCGAGATTGAAGACTCTATTGTACTCTTTTGTTGTAAAAACCTTGATATATATTCTGGAATGATAAGTCTCTTTCATTGATGTTGCTCAGATCCATGTCTCTCTTTCTTATCTTGTACTTATGATTTGAATCTTATGTTCAGTTCTTTCATTATTTAATGATTGATGATTGTCATATTGTCTCTGCATTTATAAACAAAGGATCATAAGCCTTCATTGGTTATATTCGACCTTTTACATGTGTTATCAATATATGTAATGTTGTGTATATAGTTAGCATTATCCATCCATCTGAATTATATAAGCCATCTGATCAATAGCTCTTGAAGGCCTTATTTTGTCTTGTTCAAATTGCCTTGAGTGAAGGAATGAGTGTGTGAGTTATTCATCCTTGATCCAATTTTCACTACATCATTAAGCATTTTGAATAAGTTTCCAGGCTGTCTTGATCTGCAACCTAAAGAGACTCCTGGAGTGATAACAAATTGGCGTCGTTGCCGAGGAGAGGTGTGTGAAGCAAGATTCCCTGGGAGACGACATAGTCCCAACTTTGATGATAGAAAAAGGTTGGGCATCATTAGTTTGGTTGTAACTTTCTATCTGGCGACTCCATTGGTAAATTGTGGCTCCTAAAAAGGCACATACTCGAGCAAATCCTTAGTAGCCACTAATTGATCCAGTATTTGATCCTAAGAGGATCATCAAAGAAGGAAAAGCATTACAGAAGGGATCTTCAAGTTTAGGTATCTCTAGAAATCCCTCTGTGTCTTTTCCAGAAAAT
>ML793470.1:183850-213833 GCA_009831015.1 Picea engelmannii | reverse complement strand
AAAAGGAGAAGAAATCCTTGCCAAGATATTGTCTGAATTTTACAGAGCATCTTATTTCCCTCCTTCCATTGCAAGTCCAAAATTACCTTCTCCTCTCATTACCTCACCTTCATCCTCAATATTAGCCTCATCTCAATCCCTAATGATCCAAACTTCTAGTGCATCTACATCTCTTGTTATCATGGCAGCATCACCTCAAAATATCACTAATATGGAAAGAATTATAGTTGTTAGATATGCCCCATTATTATTTCCAAATCCTCTAAATGCAATGCCTACTAGAGACTATCAAAAGTATATGCCAAAATTTTCAGAGGCAGAAGAGGTCACACCTGAATAACATCTTGAATTATTTTTTAGTTATGATGATAACTTAAATATCACAGATGAAGATGTATGGATGAGAGTGTTTGTGCAAAGCTTAGATGGAGAGGCCAGGAGGTGGTTTAGAGAATTAACCCCAGTATCTATAACAGGTATTGAAGTTTTTGATGATACTTTCTTAAAACAATGGGGGGATAAGAAGGATTTTCTTTACTACATTACATAGTTTGGGAACTTGAGAAAGGAGAGTGTTCAATCAGTGTCAGACTTTACCAAGAAATTTAACCAGATCTATAGCAAGATCCTAGCTGAAATCAAGCCTACTGCTACCTCTACAAAAATCACATATGTTAGTGCTTTTGATGTTGAATTTTGTTTGTTGTTAAGAGAAAGGAGGTTTGTTACATTGATTGATATGAAGGATGTAGCACTTGAAGTGGAATCTAATATTCTTGTTGCAGAGAAGTTGAAAGGTAGAGGAGAGAGGAGAAAACAAAAGGGAGAAGCCTCATCATCAAGTGTTGATCCTAACATTCAAAAGATGGTTAAGATGAATGAATCTTTGACTTTTGAATTATCCAAGATGAAGCTTGAGAAAAAGCAGCCTGCAAAAGATAGAGATCCTAATACTTTCATTCCTCGAAATCCAAATCCATATAGAAGAAATAATGAGCAACATCAGATTTTACAAAGAAATAGGAATGCAAATGAGGATCAGAATATCAAAGCCCCTTTTCAGAACACAATAATGGAGGAGGAGCATCCAGAAGAAGATGATGAGATTCATTGTCTAGGAGACAAAGGTGATGCATCTTTCTTGACATAGTCTTCCTATGAAGAAGCTTTCATTAGTTAACAAGCTAATCAATATTCAAATGAAGGATCTATTTGTCAAACTGATGTTCGGAATAGATATAATATGAGATCTAAACAGAGTAATAGTAAGCAAGATGAACAAAGTCCTCCCAAGAAAGTTGTTTCCCCTGCAAAACAACAACCAAGCAAAGATCAAGCTCAACCCAAGAATCAAGTACTTCTTAAAGCTCTTGTGCAAGAGGTAAGAAACCTTGACAAAGGTCCTTTCTCTTTTAGCTTTGAATCAGAAATTCAGAAGGTTAAAATCCCCATACACTCATGGAATTAATGAAGAATCATACCTTCAAACAAACCATCCTCAAATCCCTTGAGCCTAAACCCATGCCAACTATTGCTAATGTTGTAAACCTACAAGATGAGAAGCCAACTATTGTCCTTAGTCCAATGGTTGAAGACCGTGAGAAAACCTCTCCACCTTTTTATGTCTCATTGAATACCCATGATAAAATTCTACATAATTGCCTTCTAGATACAAGAGCTTCTCATAACCTCATGCCAAAAGAAGTTATGGATGAATTGGGTTTAGAGATTACCAAGTCTTATCTTGATTTATTTTCATTTGACTCTAGGAAGGTCAAGTGCCTCGGTTTGATAAAATATTTAGCAATTTCTTTATCCCAGTTACCCATGAGAAGCATGGTAATGGACATTGTGGTAGCTGATGTGCCACCCAAATTTGGTATGCTTTTATCTAGAACATGGATAAAGAGGCTAGGAGGCACCTTGCAAAATGACCTTTCTTATGCAATTGTCCCAGTTTTTGGAGGGGAACAAAGGGGATTGTATAGGGAAGCTCAATTAGCCTATATTATCAGTGATGAGAAGGAGACTACTAATCATCCCATATACTCAGTTGACACAGGTTTGGGGTCTTGTATACTTCATATTAATTATTCTCAATCATCATCTTTGCAGTTGAGAAAGCCTATTTTCCAACCTTCAGAAGTGGAAAGCACTCCTATATGGAGTATGTTCTTTGATGGTGCTTGTTCAAGAGAGTCTGCAGGAGCAGATGTTGTTTTTGTTTCACCTTCCAAAGAAACAATTCATTTGTCCTTCAAATTGGATTTCAAAGTGACAAATAACATAGCAGAGTATGAGGCCTTGGTCTTGGGGTTGAACGCTGCTAAGGATATGAATATTCAAGGGCTGAAAGTATTTGGAGATGTTGATCTGATAATCCAACAAGTCAAAAACACTTTTCAAGCCAAACATGTCAGGCTTAAGGCATACAGAGATGAGGTATGGAATCTCATTGATTCTTTTCTAGCATTCAATATTTCATACATTTCTAGAGCCATGAATCAACTTGTTGATTCATTAGTTGTTTCAGCTAGTACCTTCAATCCACCTTTGCCAGCAAAGCTAAATTATGAAATCCAAGCGAAATATAGACCCTCCTTGCCAGAAAAAGTAAAATTTTGGAAAGTGTTTGATGATGATGAGGAATTGGTTAGATTTTTGGAAGTTATAGATGCATTTTCAGCCCCCCATATAGATCATGAAAATGAAAATGTCGAAAAATTAAAAAATCCTATGTAAAAACAAAATTGGACACCATGATATCATTCAACTTCCAAATAATCAAATCCCAAGAGGATTAGTACCACTTGGAAATTTTTTGACCAGAATGATGTGCCCTTAAAGTCTGATAAGAAAGAGGAAGACCCTGTTGTCTTTTAGTACAATTTAGGAGATGAAAAGTGCCCAAAAACTATAAAACTGTCCACACAGTTGACTGCAGAACAGAGAGCTGAATATGGCAGCCTGATGAAAGAATTTTCAGACATTTTTGCATGGGATTACAGTGATTTAAAGACTTATGACACTCAAGTGATTGAACATAAAATCCCTCTGAACAAAGAAGCCACTCCATTCAAGCAAAAACTGAGATCTATCAACCCTCTTCTTTTACCCATAATGGAAAAGGAAATTAAAAAATTATTGAATGCTCAAATTATCATTCCACTAAGATATTCTGAGTGGGTTGTTAATCTAGTTCCTGCTAGGAAGAAGAATGGGGAGATTATGTTGTGTGTTGACTTCAGGAACTTGAACAAGTTCTCTAAGAAAGACAACTACCATTTGCCAAAGATGGAGCATATCTTGCAAAGAGTGTCTGGAGCTAGTGTCTTATCTTTTATTGATGGGTTCTCAGGCTATAACCAAATCTTAGTACAGCCATATGACAGAGAGAAAACAACCTTCACAACTCCTTGGGGTACTTTTATGTATGCTAAGATGCCCTTTGGGCTTATGGATCCTGGAGCCACCTTTCAAAGGGCCGTGGACATTGCCTTCATAGGTGAGAAGGATAAGTTTATTTTGATATATATGGATGATCTAACAGTGTTTTCTCGCAGCCATAAAGAGCATTTGCATCATTTGAGGAAGACATTCTTGAAGTGCAGAAGGTATGGGATTTCATTAAATCCAAAGAAGTCTCAGTTTGCATTACAAGAAGGTAATATTATGGGACACATAGTGACTGTTGAAGGAGTAAAGATTGACCCTGCAATAGGAGAAGCTATCCAAAAGATATCAATTCCTAGATCTAAGAAAGACATCCAATCATTTCTTGGAAAGATTAACTTCATTAGGAGATTTATTCCTAATTTTGCAGAACTAATTAAACACATCACTGGCATGCTAAGGAAAGATTCAGAAGTTAAATGGCACGATGCAGCAAGAGATTCTTTTGAAGCTATCAAGAAAGCTCTTATGACAACTCTCACTTTGATCAACCCTGACTATTGTAAATATTTCTATATCTTTTCATTTGCATCTAATGACACCATTGTAGCAGTGTTACTTCAAAGAAATGATCAGGGGAAAGAGCAACGAGTGGCTTTCTTTAGCGAGACATTAAGAGATGTTGAGGTAAAGTATGACCCTATTGAAAAACAAGCTTATGCTTTGATGAAATCACTTAAGGCTTTTAGGATCTATATTTTTCATGCCAAATTAATAGCTTATGTACCATCTAGCTCAGTCAGAGATGTACTCATTCAACCAGATATAGATGGTAAAAGATCCAATTGGATTGACAAAATCATTGAGTTTTACATTGATATCAAGCCAACTAAATTGATAAAGGGTCAGGGTTTGGAAAAGCTTCTTCCTGAGGAGAATTGTGAGGTGTTGGGCATTAATTTTATCAACATAAATGTAGAGGATGCACAATGTGAAATTTCTGTTGAAAGGTACAGTCATGATCAACCAGTTTCAGCAAACTTGTCTTCTTGTGAATGGTACAGCAATATAATACATTTTTTGCAGCCCCCCCAGAGATGAATCAAACAAAGATGAGAGCATTAAAGCTCAAGTCAATCAAGTTTTGTATTAATGAAAATATGCTTTATTGGAAAGACCCCTCTGGGATGTTGTTGAGGTGCCTTAACAAAGAAGAATCAATTCAGGTTATGCATCAGTTTCATAGCAACAATTGTGGTGGCCATCATTACTAGAAGACTAAAGCTCACAAGATTTTGAGGGCTATTTACTATTGGCCATGTTTATTTTCTGATGTTTTCTCGTATGTTAAGACATGTGACAAGTGCCAAAGGTTCACTGGATAACAGCAGCTAAAATCTCTTCCATTGAAACCTATTGTAGTCACTGAACCCTTCCAACAATGGGGGTTGGACTTTATTGGAGAGATACATCCATATTCAAGTGGTAAGCATAGGAGGATCCTAGTAGGAACTGACTACCTTACAAAATGGATTGAGGCTATTCCCACCAGGAATGCCACTCATTCTGTAATCATCAATTTCTTGAATGATCATATTTTTTCTATATTTGGCTGCCTCAAAAGACTTGTTACTGATAATGCAGTTACTTTTAAAGTTGATTCTTTGGTGAAGTTGTGTGAAGACATGGGTATTCAGCTTGTTCACTCAACTGCCAACTATCGTCAATGTGTTACAAGATAATCCCCCTGCGGACAAGTGGATTTCCTCTTGGATACTAGACCCCTATGACCAAGACAGAAAAAGTGTTATTATGGACACTGACATTCCTTTTCATGAAGTTAAACTAACAAAGAAGAAGAAGGAAGAATAGTAAATACCTTTTTACCGACGTTTGTCCTCGCTCGATCCAAGTTGATCTTGATCTCCAACTTCTTCAGAAGATCCTGTAATACAATGAGCAACAACAACAATACTTCCTACTCTACCATGTTTAGCTTCATAATGGATCTATGAAAGAAACAAGTTCATGAAATGTACACAAACTTTAAACGAAACAAGCCAAGCATAGATTTATATTAATGAGAACAAAGTGGTGCTTGCAACCATGGATGTAGGTGCAACAGCTTCACCAAGCTCCCTTTGTCTAGACCCTTGCTTGAACAATCCACACATAGAATGTTGATGCTTCAATGATATCTCCCTTATGAGATCATAAGTTAGATACTTCACAATGTCTCCATCTCCCTTTCACCATGAGAAGGCCTCCTTATATAGGCTTGGAGAGGCCTAATCACTTGAGAGATCTTTAGGATAAGTTAAGGATTCTTCTCCTTCAGTTGTGGATCTTCCCTAAGATCATGGCTTGACCTCAGATTCGAATCCAACTACCTTCATAGATTGAGGGGATTCTTCCCTGATTTCTCCAACAAACCAAAATTCGCTAAAAAAGGGAAGCGCTCCCTCTGAATGGGGCACAGAGCATTGCAACGCTCCCCCAAAAGAGGGCACAGAGCACCAACACTCCCTGACAGTGCATAGGGGAGCGTTGCCTTCCAAAAATGATATTTTATTCTCAGTGGCAAAAGACTTGTACTCTTTATCAAATGACTTCTCCTCTTCAAAACCAGTCTTTTGAGGTGTCTTGTAAGTGTTCTTGATAATGTCATCTGAGACACAACATAGACAAGATGACAGTATAATTTTGTGACACTTGCGGCCAAATTGCGACACTTGCAACATTGGTAATGACGACACTAGGACATCATTTTAATGAGTGATTTTGATGTGTAACACAAGGCAATGGCCTTGTTGAATCATCAAACAAGAGCTTAGTGAGGGTTATTAGAAAATTGCCAGAAGAAAATCAAAGGAGTTGGGATTCTAAGTTAAAACTTTCACTCTAAGCTAATAGAGTGACAAATAAGAAGTCCATTGGCACTTCTCCTTTCAAGTTGGTGTATGGCACTGAAGCCATTTTTCCTATCCAACTTCCATTACTTGTTGCAAAAAAAATTCAAGAAGAAGAAGGGGAACCAAATGATTTGGTTAGAAGGATTCTTCATCTAGTTGAACTTCAGCAGGTAAGGGAGCAGTTACTTGGGAAGACAGAGTTACATCAGAAGAAGATGAAAGAGAGTTTTGACAAGAAGGCTAAGGAATATGTTTTCCAAATAGGGGATCCTTTCTTGAAGTGGGATGCTTACAGACAGGATAAAGGCAAGCATGGGAAATTTGACACTTTGTGGACTAGACCTTTCATCATCTCTCAAGTGATGCAGAACAATACTTTCCTCTTACAGAACCTGGAAGGTAATGAAGTATTTGGTGGCCCAGTCAATGGGCGTTTTCTCAAAACCTATCTCTACTAAGGCTTTTTAAGCCTTCTCCATTGTAAATATCATTTATTTTTCAGTTTTAGTCTTATAATAACTCCATGCCCAATGGAACAACAATTTCACTTCTTTTTGTAGGTTTTGTAGGTGATAGGAAAGGCAGCTAGTCTTACGAGTTCTTGGAACCTCATAGGGAGGCTTCCATCCCCAATTAGAGCCATATGTTATCTCCCAATAAAAACTCATTTTTTTATTTATATCTTAGGTGATTAATTGAGTTTTAGTCTCTTGAGTCATTTAATAAAGTGTGCCCTTCATTGAGTCTAGTCATCAATCTTGAGTCATGTCACATGAGGTTAATAGATGACTAAGTGGTTGTCATGGTCATTGTTCTAGGCTATATTGGTCAAAATATAAGTCATTTGTTTCCTAAAGGTGATTCATGAGTCATGTAAGTCGGTTTTTGCCCATTATGAGTCATCATTTGTCATTCAAATCACGATTTGACTTTCTGACTATCGTTATTTTTCATGATTACGAGTTCCTAGCACATCTACGTACTTTTGTACTGAAATCACTACCAACTCATCCATTGTTGTCAGCGCAAATCATCATTTCTACATAGGGTGCGCTACCAACTCGAAGGGAAAACCCTATTTTGAATTTTGAAAAGTTCCAAGGTAAAAGCTATATCAATAAGGTGTTTTATGAGTTCTTAGACCATCATCGAAGCATTGAGGGCCTCTTCTACAATTGCAACTCGCCATCAAAGGAGTTCTCAAGGTTTGTAATCACAATTGTTCGCTTTTGAGTTGCTTCTAATTATATCTATGCAGAATTGTTCATAACAGGTGTCCATAAAACGATGGCTCCAAGAAAGGATCATATTCCCAGGAAGAGGTAAGGCTCTGTGGTCAGATTCGATCCTACTAAGACCACTCTGATCGAGCGAAATCCTAACCATGTGGACTCATTCAAACACATGGGGTTCTGGAGATTCTGCAATAAACTTGAAGGACATCACCTAGAAGTTTCTAAGGATTTTGTTCAAAACTACAAGAGTGGCAAGACAAAGGTTGGTCCCTTGGAAATTCATGTGACAGTGGATTTGATTGTAGAAGTTATTGAGATCCCTTGGATAGGGGAACTATGGTTTAAAGAAAAGAAATTAGAAAAGGAGGATTGGTGTCAGTATATGCTTATGCCTAAGCATAAAGGAGTTGATCTAATGAAGGGTGTGCCAAGGAAGTGGCTGATAGAGGAATATGACAAACTGCTCTTCATCATTCAGATATTCTTCACATGTGAAGGAAGATACAACTGGGTTTTGCAATATCATTTCAAGCTCCTTTTCCATTTCACTGGTAAGAAAGAGATAGACTTACCATGTTTCCTTTTCATGAGCTTGCAGAGGATGATTTCATTTGCACAATGAAATCTTGACAAGCTTCAAAAGTCCATTTTCCACCATGCCCTAATAAATCTAAAGTAACTGAATAGTTGAAGAAGGAAGGGAAGGATTGCGCCACTTTCTTGTTTGTATCAAATTATCAAATTGACTTACCCCCTTCTCCTTGAAAACTCAAAACCCCTAAGAAGAAGACTACAAGACCTATCATTGCTTCCTTTGTCCCTCATTTGAAGTAGCACAAGATTATGCCCCCTCTGCTCCTACACTTGAAATAGCACAGCCTTCTACTTCTAATGTTCCCTCTACATCTGAAACACCACAGTGTCCTCAAAACCTTATTCCTCAAAGACCCTTACAAGTCCAAGTCTACAAAAGAGATAAGAGGAAAGGAAAGGCCCAAGAAGTAGTTGTTCAAGATCAAACATAGCCTCGTGTGGAGATCCATCCTATGGAAACTAAAGATGATCCTCCAACTATCCAAGCTAGAGTTGATACACCAACTCTTAGAAGGTCATCAAGGAGGAAGCTTGTTTTAGCAGAGGAGTCTCTTCCAAGCAATGATGTAGTAAAACCTAGAGCTAGGTTATCAAGATTTAAAGTCTACCCTCTTGAAAAGGAAGCATTGGAAGCCATAGTTTAGTTGAATGAATCTCCACCAGAATCGGCCCTAGAGATAGGGCAAGGACCTATAGAGAATTGGTCTAAATTGTTCAAAGATGCAAATAGACAACTCAAAGAAGTTTAGGAGAAGAATCAGAGGCTACATCAGAAAAATGAAACACTTGGTAGACAATTGTCAAGCCAAATAGAGGAACTAGCAGGGGAGTGTAACCAGCTGAAGAGGAACATCAAGAAAAAGATGATTCAGAGGAAACAATTAGTCAATGTTTACAAACATAACCTCAACCTGAGAGAAGAAATCAAAAAGCTTGTTGAAGACTTGTATTTAGCCAAGAACATGCTTAGCAAAAAGAATTTGGCTATATTCTTGAAATAAACTTTTGCTTCTAGTTATCCCAAGCATGGTGATTAATTCATAGATTCTTTCAAGGTTCTGTATGGTTGATGACCTATGATGAACTAGCATATATTGAAGCCTTATGAAAGTGTGGAAGTTACCTTAAAGAAACATGTATAAGAAAAGTTATTGAGATGAAGTCTAAGTAGTCTCAATAGGGATAACAAATGGCAGTGATATGTGGTTTATTGAGACAAGTTCTCATATTCCAAATCATTTTTGCAATTAATTTTGAAGATTTTTGGTAAAACTGGCAGCTACAGGAGTTTGTAGCGCAGACTGTGTTTTCTCCATGCAGTGCGCTACTAACTCATTAAGCTTTTGCATGTAAGAGTTTTGGTCAAAGATTGACCTAATTTCGAGCGTTCAAAGAATGAATCATTGCTCTAGGTGTCAAATGGACACAGTAAAGAGACTTCTACAGCCACGAGGTAGCTCAAGTGGAGCTAAAGTTTGGGAATTCGGATTGGATATCTATCCCTTAGAAATAATATCTTATCTTATCTTTGTGCATCAGTTTAGATTCAATTTGATAGGTGTCTTTCAGATCCATCTTTTGAGGATCTTATCTAAGTTTGTAAAACTTATTTAATCATGTTGAGGCATCTTGGTAAAGGGTTCGAGATTGAAGACTCCATTGTACTCTTTTGTTGTAAAAACCTTGATATATATTTTGGAATGATAAGCCTCTTTCATTGAAATTGCTCAAAGCCTTGCCTCTCTTTCTTATCTTGTACTTATGACTTGAATCTTATGTTTAGTTCTTTGATTATTTAATGATTGATGATTGTCATATTATCTCTACATTTATAAACAAAGGATCACAGGCCTTCGCTGGTTATATTCAACCTTTTACATGTGTTATCAATATCTGTAATGTTGTTGATATAGTTAGCATTCTCCATCCATCTGAATTATATAAGCCATCTAATCAATAGCTCTTGAAGGCCTTATTTTGTCTAGATATGTTCAAATTTCCTTGAGTGAAGGAATGAGTGTGTGAGTTATTCATCTTTGATCCAATTTTCAATACATCATTAAGCATTTTGATTAAGTTACCAGGCTCTATTGATCTACAACCTAAAGAGACTCTTGGAGTGATAACACCATCTTCGTCGGGGTCCAAATGGTCCCTCATCCTTTTGAACTCTAAAACCCGGACTCTGAAAACATCTTTCCAAGGCTTTTAAGCATCCATTTTTGGCACATATTTCTAAGATAAAGGAATATTCATTCGATGCCCTGTCTTCGGAGTTTAATTTGAACCTTACCTCAACGACCTTCGACGCCACAACACTGATAGGTCCCACCTTCCCCACAACACTACACTTGCATTAGGTCGGCACACCTTTCTAGATAAAAGGGGAATATTCTTTCGATACCCCTCCCATCAGAGCTCAAATTGATCCGCGAGTTTTCCCACTCCAATCCCACAACTCTGATGGTTGTCTTTTTGAATTCAATCCACTCGTAGACTTTGATACACGAATTCGAGCAACCTCCTCTTTTAATTAGCATTAATGGAAAAAAGTCAGGCCAAATTTAGTAGCAACTATCGTACGCAAGCAAGTTATGGCACATTTACAGATGTTTTATAACTTTTAATGGCTATAAATCCTTATCTTATGGACAATATTCTACCAAAAGTTTGTAAACATTGTTCTATTTTGATTCGCTAAGTATTACTATGTGACCATTTACTCAGCTCGATTACAGGTACTTCATATTCTTGTTTAATAATCGGTCTTTTTGTGGTTTCCATATTATGTTCTCATAAGTTAATTCACTGTTAATATGGTGATACATGTTTAATAATCACCTATCATGGCGAGCCAGAAGCCCGGAAAACCAAAGGGATCTGTTTATTTCCATCTAGCCCCTATGCCTGAAACATTGTCTCGCTCAGTTGAGGCCTTGGTGACAGACACTACCCCCCATATGGGTGAAGACCATAGTCCCGGATATGAGGAGATCTATAGAATTTTCAATTCTAGAGATTTCCCTCATGAAGACGAGAACATTGAAATTTATCAGAACATACAAAAAGGCGACATCCATTTGGTTCATGCCTGACCAACTCCTTTTCCCTACAATGAGGTTGAATAATTCTGCTTCAAGCAATTCAACACAAACACCGCAACCATTGTGAGAAAGCAGGGGAAGCGTGTGGCATCCCTAAGCCCTGAAGACATCGGTTTGAGATACTATCTACCCACTCCCACATGTTCTCTCAATGAGCTATTCTTGAAAGGTTTCATCCAAGGTAACAACAAACCAATAAAGCTAATGAAACATTGGTGGGTCAATGAGGACCAGACCCTCGAGAAAGGAAAAAAGTTGGTTCCCACCCACAGGCTCAAGGCGTCGTATAAAATGTTTGTAGCCATGCTATGTCGACTTTATGGCAAGGAGAAAATCACACACTTCCAAACCGATTGGTTTCCACTAGCTCATACCATCATCAAAACAAGACAAGTGTTCAACTGGGCAGACATATTGACCTTCAACATCTGTCTCCACATGAAGAACATCCCAAGTATGAAAAATCCATATTTTTACATGTCAGCCTACCTAGTTGATGCTAATTGTTCCTCCCTGCAATTTCTTGACCTCGTGTGGAACTGGGACCAAAACCAACCCCTTATTCATGTGTATTACTCTGAGCTCTGGCTCATTAATTACAAGAGATATTTGTATGACATTTGTAATATTTTCCTCTCCCCTCTACACTATTCTTTTTGGTTTCCCAAAACATATGATTTCCTTTGAAGTTAGGACTTGAATGAAAGGGATAGTTAATCGGTTCCTATGTAAATGCTATTCATATATTAGGGTGTATGGCTTCACACCCTTTACCCTAGTTTGTTCCAGACCGTCTGTTGATGAGGGAGATTGCTTACCGAGCCATGGGGTCAAGGGTCATTTCATTGTTCTTAATTAGCAACAAAAATCTCTGCCATGTTATCTCAATCCACATAGGGAATTGCACCATTTCCAATGTTTAGAAGTTCAGCTCAACCTATAAATTGATAATAGCTCATGTACTTCTTGGTGGTCGCATCTGAGGATATACATGTACTACGATCATTAATTCACCTAAACCACATTGATCACATTTTGGTGTGAGCACCATATATGTTACCTGTAACAAAATAAGAAGTTCAATAAACTTAAGCCTCAATCATTGATACTGGTACATATTTGTGGTTGCTTCCAGAGAGACCTATACTACATAATTAAGCCAAATAATCCTTCAACTCCTATACATGTCTATATATGGAAGTAGACCTATTTACATATGTCAATGCAACGACTCGTCAACCTAATAACCTATTTGGTACACTTATAATCCATATCACTTCTCTCATTAACTTAGTGTTGTGGCTCACCTCCCACAAAAACCCATTTCGTCTTAAAATGGGCCCCCCTTATATTCTAATTTTTTTTACAAAGCATACATTTCTACTTCACTAAGAAGGTATGAGCATGGAGAAGATTTTTCTATCACTTATACAGTCTATGAATTCTTCGTGAATAGTAGCTCATTAGGTGCAGTCATAAATAGTTCCCTTGGTATCACATCCTTCAACCCTTTTGCCCAAAGTTTATCATTGTTCCCTCTTACACTAAGAACTCGATCATGTTTTTACTTAGCCAGTGTGATAGATCTCACTCTCGAACTTTTAACCTAAGTCATGATGGATTTGAAACAAATCTTGCACTATCTTACATTCCATCAGAAACCTTTCCGATATTCTYATTTGAAAGGAGTCTATCAGAATCGTCTTCGTCGAAGTATTTCTATCCACACACCAAGCAGGACTCTGACCCTCACACTCGAATAGCCCTGACACATAAATTTCACTTCTTACGTGGAACCCCATAAATAGACAGACTCRATTCCAACATTTTCTCCACGTTGTAGAKTCGATACGACCTGTTTGATCACAACTTAACCACACGGCATGTTAAGATTTGCCCTTTTTCCCTGTTTATGGCTCTTAAATGACTTATCTTTTTCTTTCTTTTGAATCCMTCCATTGCCCAAGGTATTGAAGGAAGATTCCTTTGATACCATCTTCACCGGGGTCCAAATGGTCCCTCATCCTTTTGAACTCTAAAATATGGACTCCGAAAACGTCTTTCCAAGCCTTTTAAGCATCCATTTTTGGCACATCTTTCTAGGATAAAGGAATATTCCTTCGATGCCCTGTCCTCAGAGTTTAATTTAAACCTTACCTCAATGACCTCCGATGCCACAACTCTGAAAGGTCTCACCTTCCCCACAACACTACACTCGCATTGGGTCGACACGCCTTTCTAGATAAAAGAAGAATATTCTTTCGATACCCCTCCCGTCAGAGCTCAAATTGATCTGCGAGTTTTCCCACTCCAATCCCACAACTCTGATCGTTGTCTTTTCGAATTCAATCCACTCGTAGACTCTGATACATGAAGTATAGCAACCTCCTATTTTAATTAGCATTAATGGAAGAAATTCAGGCCGGATTTAGTAACAACTCTAGTACGTAGACAAGTTATGGCACATTTACGGATGTTTTAATAAATTTTAATGGATATAAACCCTTATCTTATGGACAATATTCTACCAAAAGTTTGTAAACATTGCTTTGTTTTGATTCGCTAAGTGTTACTATGTGACCATTTCCTCAGCTCGATTACAGGTACTCCATATTCTTGTTTAATAATCGGTCTTTTCGTGGTTACCATATTGTGTTCTCATAGGTTAATTCACTTGTTAATCTAGTGATGCATGATTAATCAATCACCTATCATGGCGAGCCAGAAGCCCAGAAGACCAAAGGGCTCTGTTTATTTCCAGTTAGCCCCCATGCCTGAAACATTGTCTCACCCAGTTGAGGCCTTGGTAACAGACACTACCCCCCATATTGGTGAAGACCGTAGTCCTGGATATGAGGAGATCTATAGAATTTTCAATTCTGTAGATTTCCTTGATGAAGACAAGAACATTGAAATTTATCAGAACATCCAAAAAAGTGTCATCCATCTGGTTCATGCCTGACCAACAATTTTTCCCTGCAATGAGGTAGCATAATTGTGCTTCAAGAAATTCAACACAAACACTGCAACCATCATGAGCAAGGAGGGGAAGCATGTGGCATCCCTAAGCCCTGAAGACATCAGTTTGAGATACCATCTACCCACTCCCACATGTTCTCTCAATGAGCCATTCTTGAAAGTTTTCACCCAAGGTAACAAAGGACCAGTAAAGCTAATGAAACATCGGTGGGCCGATGAGGATGAGACCCTCAAGCAAGGACAAAAGTTGGTTCCCACCCATAGGCTTAAGGCACCATATAAAATTTTGGTAGCCATGCTATGCCGACTTTATGGCAAGGAGAAAAGCACACACTTCCAAACCGATTGGCTGCCACTAGCCCATACCATCGTCAAAACAAGACAAGTGTTCAACTGGGTAGACAAATTGGCCTTCAACATCTATCTCCACATGAAGAACATCCCAAATATGAAAAATCCATGTTTTTACATGTTGGCCTACCTAGTTGATGCTATTTGTTCCTTCGTGCAATTTCTTGACCTCGAGTGGAACTGGGACCAAAACCAACCCCCTATTCATGTGTATTGCTCTGAGCTCTGGCACATTAATTACAAGAGATATTTTTATGACATTTGTAGTCTTTTCCTCCCCCCTCTACACTCTATTGTTTTTGGTTTCCCAAGACATAGGATTTCCTTTGAAGTTAAGACTAGGATGAAAGGGATAGTTAATCGGTTCGCATGTAAATGTTATTCATATACTAGGGTGTATGGCACCACACCTTTTACCCTAGTTTGTCCCAGATCATCTATTGATGAGGGAGATTGCTTACCGAACCATGGGGTCAAGGGTCACTTCACTGTTCCTAATTAGCAGCAAAAATCTCCGGCATGTTTTCTCAATCCACATAGGGAATTACACCATTTCCAACGTTTAGAAGTTCAACTCAACCTATAAATTGATAATAGCTCATGTACTTCTTGGTGGCCGCATCTGAGGAGATACATGTACTGCAATCATTAGTTCACCATAACCACATTGATCACATTTTGGTGTTAGCACTAGATATGTTACCTGTAACAAAATAAGAAGTTCAATAAACCTAAGCCTCGATCATTGATACTGGTACATATTCGTGGTTGCTTCAAGAGAGACCTATACTGCATAATTACACCAAATAATCCTTCAACTCATATACATATCTATATACAGAAGTAGACCTATTTATATATGTCAATACAACGACTCCTCAACCTCATAACCTATTTCATTTCTACTTCAGCGAGAAGGTATGAGCACGGAGAATATTTTTCTATCACTTATACAATCTATGAATTCTTCGTGAATAGCAGCTCACTGGGTGCAGTCATAAATAGGTCCCTTAGTATCACATCCTTCAACCCTTTTGCCCAAAGTTTATCATTCCTTCCTCTTGCAGTAAGAACTCGATCTTGTTTTTTCTTAGCCAGCATGATAGATCTCACTCTCGAACTTTTAACCTAAGTCATGATGGATTCAGAACAAATCTCACACTATCTTGCATTCCATCATAAACCTTTCTGATGTTCTCATCTAAAAGCAGTATGTCAGAATCGTCTTTTTCGAAGTATTTCTCTCCACATACCATGCAGGACTTCGACCCTCATGCTCTTATAGCCCTGACACATAAATTTCACTTCTTATGTGGAACCCCATAAACAAACAAACTCGAGTCCAACATTTAATCCATGTCATGGAGTCGATACGACCTGTTTGATCACGACTTGACCACATGGAATCCTAAGATCGGCCCTTTTTCCCTGTTTACGGCTCTTAAATTACTTATATTTTTCTTTGTTTCGAATCCCTCCACTACCCAAGGTATCAAAGGAATATTCCTTTGATACCATCTTTGTCGAGGTCCAAATGGTCCCTCATCCTTTTGAACTATAAAACCCAGACTCTGAAAACGTCTTTTCAAGCCTTTTAAGCATCCATTTTTGGCACATTTTTCTAAGATAAAGGAATATTCCTTCGATGCCCTGTCTTAAGAGTTTAATTTAAACCTTACCTCAATGACCTTCGATGCCACAACTCCGACAGGTCCCACCTTCCCCACAACACTACACTTGCATTGGGTCGGCACGCCTTTCTAGATATAGGGGGAATATTCTTTTGATACCCCTCCCATCGGAGCTCAAATTGATCTACAAGTTTTCCTACTCCAATCCCACAACTCTGATGGTTGTCTTTTCGAATTCAATCCACTCGTAGACTCTGATACACGAATTCAAGCAACCTCCTCTCTTAATTAGCATTAATGGAAGAAATTCAGGCTGGATTTAGTAACAACTCTCGTACACATGCAAGTTATGGCACATTTACGAATGTTTTAATAACTTTTAATGGATATAAACCCTTATCTTATGGACAATATTCTACCAAAAGTTTGTAAACATTGTTCTATTTTGATTCGCTGAGTGTTACTATGTGACCATTTCCTCAGCTCGATTACAGGCACTTCATATTCTTATTTAATAATCAGTCTTTTCATGGTTACCATATTATGTTCTCAGAGGTTAATTCACTTGTTAATCTAGTGATGCATGATTAATCAATCACCTATCATGGCGAGCAAGAAGCCCGAAATACCAAAGGGATTTGTTTATTTCCAGTTAGCCCCCGTGCCTGAAACATTGTCTCGCCCCATTTAGGCCTTGGTGACAAACACTACCCCCCATATTGGTGAAGACCACAGTCCCGGATATGAGGAGATCTACAAAATTTTCAATTCTAGAGATTTCCCTGAGGAAGACGAGAACATTGAAATTTATCAGAACATCCAATAAAGCGACATCCATCTGGTTCATGCCTGACCAACTCTTTTTTCCTTACAATGAGGTTGCATAATTGTGCTTCAAGCAATTCAACACAAACACTGCAACCATCGTGAGCAAGAAGGGGAAGCGTGTGGCATCCCTAAGCCCTGAAGACATCAGTTTGAGATACCATCTACCCACTCCCACATGTTCTCTCAATGAGCTATTCTTGAAAGGTTTCACCCAAGGTAACAAAGGACCAGTAAAGCTAATGAAACATCGGTGGGACGATGAGGACGAGACCCTCAAGCAAGGACAGAAGTTGGTTCCTACTCACAAGCTGAAGGCATCGTATAAAATGTTGGTAGCCATGCTATGTCGACTTTATGGCAAGGACAAAAGCACACACTTCCAAACTGATTGGCTGCCACTAGCCCATACCATCGTCAAAACAAGACAAGTGTTCAACAGGGAAGACATATTGGCCTTCAACATCTATCTCCACATGAAGAACATCCCAAGTATGAAAAATACATGTTTTACATGTCATCCTACCTAGTTGATGCTATTTGTTCCTCCGTGCAATTTCTTGACCTCGAGTGGAACTGGAAAAAAAACCAACCCCCTATTCATGTGTATTGCTCTGAGCTTTGGTGAATTAATTACAAGAGATATTTTTATGACATTTGTAATATTTTCCTCCCCCCTCTACACTCTATTCTTTTTGGTTTCCCAAGACATAGGATTTCCTTTGAAGTTAGGACTGGGATTAAAGGGATAGTTAATAGGTTCCTATGTAAATGTTATTCATATATTAGGGTATATGGCACCACACCTTTTACCCTAGTTTTTCCCAGACCCTCTATTGATGAGGGAGATTGCTTACCGAACCATGGGGTCAAGGGTCACTTCACTGTTCCTAATTAGTAGTAAAAAGCTCTGGCATGTTTTCTCAATCCACATAGGGAATTACACCATTTCCAATGGTCGTCATGCAAGAAAGGAGGTACCAACCCTACAAGAGATACACCTATGTCTAGGAGAACCTAAAGGCCATGACCCACGTGAGCTTGCAGTAATCCATGTTAGATATGTTGGACACACCCAATCTAACATCCATGCAGTTGATTTTGAAGAGGACAAGTTTAGAGGAATATTGTTGTATGAAGAATTCCTACAGAAGTTACCTAATGATGTTGCCAAACATGAGTTTGAGTTTTGAATGTGAAAAAGAGGAAATGAAGAGAGTTACAATTTTCGAGTTCTAGATATTGCTCCAATAGGAACAAGTCAACAACGACGTTAAAGAGCAAGAAAAAGCTAGAAAAGAGGAAACGTTAGAACATAAGAGACCCCAAGCTGAGGAGGAATATCAATGAGGGGAAGCCGAGGAGGAAATAATCAAAAAAGAAAATGAACTTAAGGCAGAAGGGGTTGCAATTCCAATGAATAAAGTTGAAGAAGACAGGGCAAATATATTAGTTGATGAGGTAGAGGCCAAGAGATTGGTCGATGAAGTAGAAGCCAAACGGGTAGTTGAAGAAGTTGACGCTAAGAAAAAGGTAGATTAGCTATTGGAACAACATCAATTGCAAGATTTGATTCAGACCCTAAGCACTCCATCAATGCACAATCTGGGTATTGTGAACATGCCACCTCAAGACTACACTTCTCTTTATTTTATTCCAAGGGATTCTTCTTTTTATTCTCAAGCCTTGAATTTTGAGGGCATTGTGGTGGCCATTGGAGAATACTATTATGATAATAAAATGAGGAGTATTGAGAAGATATTGAATAAGAGCAAAAGAGGAGAAGACACCAAATCCAATTCATCTAGAGAGAGAACATTAGAATGGAAGGCAGGGCACGATCCACAAGAGAATGTTGTTTGGGCAGCCTCTGCACTCCACGCTTTTGCATGACTAAATGCCTCGTCTGTCCTTGAAGTGCCCAATGCCCTAAACACTACCAAAACTAGGGTGGTAGAGTTGGAGGTAGAGTTAATAGATGTGAAAGACAGGATTACTTCAGAGTTCGAGAATGCTGCAAGAGTAGTTGACACTCTTAATGTAGAAGATTTGAATAGAGCCCTACAAGCACAAAGAGATCAAATGAATGTAGAGTTTGAAATAAGGATCAAGAGCCAACAAGAAACCCATAACACATAATTGGAAGCAGAAAGGCAGAAGCTCAAAACCCCCCTAGAGGAGAACAATACATCTACACTTGTTGTGGAGACTATCAAAACTCAAGAATTAGAGCTAAACGAGAGGTTTGCAACAGAGCAAAAAGAATTCCTCAATCTACTCGGTGACATACAAACTAGTCGAGAAGAACAACTCAGACTACAGGATAAATTGGTAGAGATTCAAGGAAGGTATTAGGAATCCCATGAGGCTTTATAGAAGATTCTCAGTTGGCAAGATATGTGCGAGACTCACCCCCACCACACTACTGGTATATTCTGATAGAGAAAGACGCTGATATCAGATATTCTTTGACACTTGTAAACCCCTTTTCAAGAATGTACAGGTCACCTAAAAGGCAACAACCGATGCCTGCATAAGGCTATGGAATAGCTTGAGCAGTCTCATGGAAGAAATCAGAATGTAGCCAATGCTCCCTATTTATGAAGCAACACCTGCCACCACAAGAATTGTTGAGGTGGAAGAACGCAATGAAATCAGCTAAGTAAACATACAAATTTTAAATCAAGTTGAAAGAGTATCTTTGGAGGAACATCTATTAAGACCCACCTAACTCACCAGTAAAATCCATTTCTTTGTTAAAAGCGTAGCAAAGAAGTTACATCAATAAGTGTTTGTTAAAGTTTGCAGTGGAGAATTAATAGTGGAGAAATTGTAATCATGCAAGCTTGAGGACATAATGAAAGATTATTCCCTTTAGGAAGAATATTAGGATCAGATGTAGGGGCAGAGCAGCTCATGATAATAAAATTCCATAATTGTACGCAGATGTCTCCTTCCTCTGCTATCATTATCTTGTTTTCCGATTTGGAATATGAAGAGTCATTTTGTAAAATGGCCCCGGGTTCATAATTTTGAGATTATAATGTAAATAATCACTCCTCATTATAAAAAGAGAGTATTGTCCATAAGAAAGGGTTTTTGGTTTCCGGATGTAGCAGGACAATATTTTTACTACATATGAATTTGAACCCAAAGACACATTTTTGAAGATTGTGGTGTTAATGTGTATGAATGTGACTATTCAATTCATGCATGTTTGTTCATGTAGTATGTGGATTTTGGTTTATGAATTACTTTTGAATTCATGTTCTCATGTTTAAAGTTACTATGATTTTCAAATTGAGTACAACGATGGTGTGATGCAGTTAATTAATCAATTACCTGGTTCTAATTGGTCATGTTGTTAGACATTCATGTTACTTGTATATATGAATTCCTTCTGCACAAGTAATAGAAATATTGCATTGTACTCGTCCTTTTTAGATTGCTCCCGATCATAATAGGACAGTATATAATATAATAGAAATTTCTTCTTAGCATTGTAATCATTCATTGTAGCTAAGATGACATTAGTTAGGATTTTCATTTTTAATTCATCCGAGAATTTCGGTTCTCAGATTCATATCTAGTTAGAATATTAGTTAGATTGGTAACAAGGCAAAAATCTGGTAAGAAATGTTATCCCAAACGAGAGTGGATCTAATTGGGACCTTCCATCGRGGATTTTTCCTTTATCTGATTGAACGGGTTATTATGGCCCGTCAACAGAATTGRCGCTAGAAGGAGGGCCATAAAACTTAATGACTACAAATGYAAGCCCAAAYCCCTCCCATTTTGTTCCATGAGTAAACACTTCCTCGTCAAGTGGTTCCCACCTAATTCACTCTAAGCACACTTTCCTTCCTCCGAAGTACGCTCTAAACATGYCAGCTCAGGTTAGCACTCATCGTGCTCCCACTCATCCTGAATCTACTTTCTCTTCTCCACAACCTCATATCTTAACCCTCATGGATATTGACACCATAGTCAGACACTCTACTGAACATACCAAYTGTGCCCTAACCAGGCAGTTGCGTAGGCAGACCAGACAWCTTCCCCTAGAGTACTCTCTGCCTAAAAATCAGGATGACCTTCGCAATACAAATCTCTTATTCACCAACCTAGACTCCTATCAAGGAAACCCTTCATTTGGAACCCCTGATTATCGTGTACCTGAAGACACGTTTGATTTTCCTGAGACTTTTGACTTTGGCCTTGAATATTATTTGTTAGCTGGTGGAGCAGTAGGTATACCACCCTCTCCTCCTGAATCACCACCTTACACTCCAAGAAATGAATGAAAGGAAAACTCTGAAGAAAGATACGAGTCTGAGAGTGAACCCGAAAATAACTCACATTAGATTATCGTATATCAACCCCCAAACATGGTTGGAGCAAATGAAAACCAGAATCTACCTCCCTACCAGCCCCGATTGTTTGTTGATGTGGTCATTGTACCAAGGATTCAACGTGATATGCCGAGACACCCTGGTAAGTTCCTACTGAAATTCGACCCTGAAAAAAAAGATTCAATTGAAAACCATGTAAAGAAATTCCTGCTAAACATTAGATTATAGGGCATTCGATATGAAGACGTTGTTGGTCATTTGTTTCCCCTTACGTTTGAAGAGAAAGCTTTGACTTGGTACTTCTATTTAGAAGAAGCCTCCATTACTACTTAGAGAAACTTTGAAACCATTTTTCTCAGGAAGTTTGGGGAAAATAAGACACCAGCCACACGGGTTTTAGAACTCTCGAGAGTCAAGATGGATTTGAAAGAATTGGTGATTGATTACAATTAACATTTCCGTACTCTGCTAAAATGAATTCCACGTACCTCTAAACCTGTTGAAGATGTTACTATTGAATTATACACCTCTCATTTACCCATGTCCATGGTCATGTATGTCAAAAATGTGGAGAAAGGCACTCTTGAGGAAGCCCTTAAATTTGAAAAGAATATGATGATTTTAAAATGGAATTCTAGCTCTAAGCCTTCCAAGGACAAAGGTAAAAGTAAAGCTTATGTGTCCAAAACTAGTGAAGATAAAAGGCCTCCTGATTTAATGGATATGGAATATCTTCAACGGATCATTAAGAAATTATCCAACGATCTAATAGACTTGAAGAAAGGTGGTGGAGAAGGATCCTCTAGCCATATAAAAATATTTAGGTTACTCCCCAAGAAAGATAAAAGCACTCCACCAACCAACAAAACCACCCCTTCTCAAATGGAAGGCATTAACATGGAAGATATTGTCCAGGCTCTTCAAACCTGGGCGATGGAGAATATGACTCAAGTCGATGAAGAAGGAGAAGAAAGTCAGAAACAACAAGAACAACCTCAAGAATCTTTGGGATATTGCTTATGGTGGGGATGAAGAAGAGGTAGAATATGTACACATGTCACAAAACATTGTTACTACCAGGAGTGTCAGTAAGAAGGCTTCTGATGACACCCCCAGTACCGCTAATCCTACCTCTGCCACCACGTCCATTACCAAACAATCATCTTCTCTAACCAACACTACTCCCAATCCCTCCAATACCACATCTTCCAACCATAAAACGACTGATCAAACACCAAAACCTAGTGTTGCGTCCATACCCCTGGCCAAGTTGGATTATAATTTCCTAGAAGATCTAAAGAAGGCTAAAGTCAACATTTCCATGTTTGAGCTTGTGAAGATTCCACAAATTCAAGAAAATTTTATTAAAACTCTGCAAGGGAAAACTTCCACTAGCACAAAAGAAATCAACGCTGGAACAAACAAGGGAACAACCAAGGAAAGTTCTTCTAACAATAATACTCCATCTAAGAGTCAAATAGCGACAAATGTGTCCTTAACCGGACAGAGGTCCAAATCTACCACCCCACCTTTCCTCATTACTTTTGAAATCTTTAATAGGAATGTTCACAATTGTATGGTATAATCAGGAGCTTCATCTAATGTCATGCCCCTCAAGGTCTGTGAGAAGCTTAATGTCAAACCCGAACCATCTGACATTCAGATTATTCAGTTAGACAGACCTAGAGTTAAAGTTATTGGGGAATTAAAAAATGTTTTGATCGAGATGTCTGCTAATCCAAAAGTTCATCAAACTATTGATATAATTGTAGTAGACATACTTGACAACTATGGCATACTCTTAAGTCAGGATTGGTCAACTATGTTGAATGGTTACTTTCTTATTAACTGGTCTCACTTATGGCTCCCTTAAAATGGTAAAATGAATCAGATTAGAATCGACAAGGAGGGGTATTTGAAACATGTAGTTACTGATCCGAATGACCCAAATGGACTGGTAATGTTTAACAACTCAATTTTCAGTAATTATTCATATGAGATGTTTTTTGGGAATTTTACAGTTGAAATATCATCTCTTGTGGAATCTAACACACAATCATGAATCCTTCACTGCACCCAGATTGTTGAGCCCAACTGTAACATATTGATCAGATTAACGGTCCCTCTGATGTACAACCTAACACAACTTCTAAGGATAGACTAGAAATTCTTGTTCACTCTAGTAACCCTACTAAAACAAAAACAAAAAAAAAAAAAAAAACTCAAAATTTGAAATCAACCTTTGAAACAAAGAAAGGGGATCCTAACATGTGGACACTATTTTTTTACAGATCCAAATCTTTAGAAGGTGTTGGTTGCTTATTGAAATATCTAGAAAGAAGAAAGACATTAATTACATGCAGACTAGAATTCCCATGCACCAATAACACTGTCGAATATGAAGCTTTACTGCAAGGATTAAGAAAGGCAATAGATTTGAAAGCTGATAAAATTAAGATATTTGGTGATAATGAAATTATCATAAAACAGGTAAGGAACACCATCCATTGTCTTTCAAGTCATTTGAAGCATTATCAATTAGAGGTTTCGGAACTGATCAAATACTTTGTTGCATTTAATATTAGTTTTCTACCTCGTTCGCTAAACTGTGATGTTGATTTGCTAGACAATGTAGGGTCTAGATTAATACCCCGAGATGGATTGATGCCTGACACTTTCTCTGTTGACCTTTTGTATAGGCCTTCAATTCATGACAACATCACTAATTGGACAGTCTTTGACGATGATCAACAACTTATAAATTTCTTACATCTCAAAGATGCTTTCAAAGACTTTATTATAGTTGAAGGTTAGCCTGACCAAACAGTGAATCCAGATACTACTAACCCAGCTCAATCAAACAACCTGTCAGGTTCAGCCAACGGTATCCCTAGAAATGTAGTAAGATTGGCGAAACTTTATGATCTCCAAGATAAGTTCAAGAAAATAATCAATTGCAAGACCTACAATTCATCCATGCAGTTTGAAATGGTGAACTTGGGGACAAATACCACGCCTCGAAACATTAATCTGGGAAAAAAATGATCTCCTAAAGAAAAACAATCTTACATCAAATTATTCAAAGAATGCAAAGACATCTTTGCCTAAACCTATGAGAATCTCAAGACATATGACATCAATATCATACAACACATCATTCCCATGAAGCCTCAGACAAAATCGTTCCAACAAAAGTTGTGGAAGATGCACCCCAGACTTGAGCCTCAGGTCAAAGTAGAGATGAATAAGTTGTTGGTTGCCAAGATCATATTCCCAGTCAAACATGTGAAGTGGATCTCCAACTTAGTACCAATGAGGAAAAATAATGGGGATATAAGGCTTTGTATTGACTTCAGGAATCTGAACAGAGCCTTGGAGAAAGATAATTACCCAATGCCTCTGATGGAACAAATCTTGCAGTGTGTGCCCGACTCTAAGATGCTCTCCCTTTTAGATGACTTTTCTGGTTATAACCAAGTCTTAGTGGCCCATGAGGATCAACTAAAAACAACTTTTCGTACTAAGTGGGGAACATATGCTTACATGAAGATGGCATTCGGTCTCATCAATGCCGGAGCGACCTTCCAGAGAGCCATGAACATCACCTTCGGGGGTCTACTTGGAGAATGTATTGTGGTGTATCTTAATGATGTTACTATCTTTTCAAGGGACAAAAAAGACAATATAACTCGTTTAAAGAAAGTATTCAATAGGTGCAGAAAATATGGTATCTCTCTCAACCCTAAGAAATCTAGTTTTATTGTTAATGAAGGCAAATTGTTAGGGTTAATTGTTTCCAAGCATGGTATGAAAATTGAACCTGAGAGAATTGAAGCTATTGCCAAGATTCCTCCCCCTCATAATAAGAAAGCCATATAGTCATTCCTGGGAAGAATAAATTTTGTGAGACGATTCATTTCCAGCTTCGCCGAAACAGTAAAACCCATGCAAGACATGATAAAAAAGAATGTTGAATTCAGATGAGGATCTAAAGAAAAATAATCTTTCGATAAGATCAAAGTAGGCATAGTGCAAGCTCCTGCATTATTAAGCTTGGACTTCAGTTGAGAGTTCATCCTCTACACCTTCGCTTCTGAAATCGCATTTGCAGTTGTTTTAACGCAGAAGAACTAGGAAGGAGATGAATTTATTATGGCTTCTATGAGTTATGGCCTACAAGGAGCATAACTAAACTACCTAGAGATGGAAATGCAAGCATATGTTGTATTCAAAGTGGTCAAACACTTTAGGCTATTCTTTCTCAAATCTGAGACCAAAGTTATTGTTCCTTACCTTGTCATCAGGAATCTCCTGATATAGAAAGACTTAGTAGAAAAGAGAGCAGATTGGATTACAACTTTACAAGAGTATGACCTAGAGATTGAGCCTGCCAAAATTGTCAAAGTCCAAGGATTATGCAAGTTGACTCCTAAATCAACAAGCGATGAATTACATGAAGATGCTTTGTATCAAGATTAAGGGTTGTTTGAAAGAGAGGTTTGTTACACCCCTGTTAACTCTAACCAATTGTTTTACAAAATGAAATATTACTTAACCCACAGGTCAACCCCACATTATTTAGATCCCAAAAAGAAAAGATCCCTCATACTCAAGTTTGCTCAGTATCAACTCATCCAAGGAATGTTATGCAAAAAAATTATGATGGTGTTTTTCTGAGATGTAGGTATTATCCAAACTTCATGATGGACAGATTGGTGGACATTACGGGGAGACACCACTTCCCACAAAATCCTCAAAGTTCGTTATTACTAGCCCACTTTATTCAAAGATTCACATGCATATGAAAGGAAATGCCAGTAATGCCAAAAGCGAGTCGAGAGAGAAAAGAAAGTTTATTTTCCCCTACAACTTGTGATTATCGAACGCCCCTTTCAACAATGGGGGTTGGATGTAATCGGGGAAATCAATCCTAACACTTCCCAACTACACAAAGACATATTGATAGCTACTGACTATTTCACTAGATGGAGTGAATCAATTTCCTTGAAGACTATAAACAAAAACCAAGTGATTTTGTTCCTTGAATCTCATATTATCACCAGGTTTGGAATTCCTGAATCATTAGTCTTTGATAATGCCAAATATTTTTTTCTCTTAAATTGAAAGAATTTTCTCTTGAAAAGAATATTAAGGTTAAGTATTTAGCAAATTATTACCCACAAGGAAATGGTTTGTCATAGTCAACTAATAAGAACCTCATTAAAATTCTCAAGAAAATTGTTAACGATCATCAAAGAAATTGGCACCTCGCCCTTTAGAACGCCTTATGGGATGACAGAGTGACTCCCAAATCATCTATTGGTAACTCTCTTTTCTTCTTGGTCTATGGACAAGAAGCTAATATGCCTACCCATACTTTCCTACCCACCTTGCAACTGGCCTAATCTGCCCAAGACGAGGCTTGCCTAGTAATGCAGGAGAGATTAAACATGTTGTTAAAACTGGAAGAAGAATGTGAAAAAGCTAAAATGAACATAACACACCATCAAAAAATAATCAAAAAATGGTTTGAAAAGTTAGTTGTGAGTAATAAATATTTTCAGGAAGGAGATCTCGTTCTCAAATGGGACAAAGCTAACGAACTAAAGGGAAAACACACTAAATTCCAGAAGTTGTGGTTAGGACCTTATCTGATTCACCAAAAAATAGGTCATGGAACTTTCAAACTTAAAACATTGGAGGGAGATGAGGAGGAGCTCCCTGTTAATGGCCACATCCTCAAAAAATACTTCTCCTAATTGCCTATGGTGATGTAGCCTTGTACATAGTAAGGTTTTCTCTGTTTTCCTTTCCCTTGTTCTGTTATTTTCACTCCAATCGACCTTCCTTTCTCTCCTAGTTTTCTTTTTCCATGCCTTCATTTCAATTTTCCTTTTTGCACTTTTCAGTTTAGAATAACTTATTATTCACCACATTGGACCAACCTTTTCCTTCACAACAGGAACTCAATATAGTATGACTAAGTATATGTTTTTCCCTGTTAATGCCTTTTCATATTGAAGTGATCGAGTTGCCTTGGGATCAATATTTATCCTTATGAGTAACGATGGTTCAGAAAAGAGGAACTTGTTCACCTATACCAAGAGAAAGATTCTAACCTGTAAATTCAATGCCTTTGGACGATTTCTATCAGTTATCTTGAATCATGTGACCACTCTCATGACATGCCCGTGTTCCACTCAAGTTTTCCATAATGTCTTGAATTGAATGTCTTCTGCATAATTCTAGTGATCCTGCCCTTGATACTCCTAATTCTAAATGTATATGTGATTCATGTTTATGGACCCATAAGAATGAATTGTCGACTAAGACTAGCATATCAAAGTAACTCTCTTATCACCCTACTTCCTTTCCACCTTCACCCATGTTGCAAAAGCAATACATAAATTATATATCTAAAAGGTGAATGCAAAAAAGCATAATCATAAGGAAGTTGAAAACGCTACTAGAAGTGTGGGAAGTACAAGTAAACTCGTCGGGGCTATGGGCGTTCACTGGCAATGAGGCCATGCTTGTATGATACCAAGGAATCTTCATTTGGGCTATGGACGCTCACTGGCAGCGAAGCAATGCTGGGAAAGAGAGATGAAGAAAACACTTTAGTCTATAACGATTGATAAGCAATCCTCTATGGTGTTACTCCCATGTTTCCCTGTGGATGTATGAAATAAACACCCATTAACACTCACCAGAATTATGCGAAAGATCGTTGGTAACATGCCTTTCTTTTGTCTTGTCCTTAGGTTGATTGATGTGGGGTCCTCAATATGTATATTGTATGAATTGTCTAAAGGTAAACTTCCCATTGATCTGGTTGAAGTCACTTTCTTTTGAAATCAGGGTTAATTGGTTCTTCCGAGTAAGTTGCCATTTGTTATGGCTCACTGATCTAAAAATGAAGAAGACTTGTATTCTTGAAAAAAATTGCAAGTAAAATTCATGTGTTAAAAGCAAATGGATCAACTTTGCAACACATCATTAATAGGATTTACTCATTCAAGATGCATATAAATAGAAGCATAATCAATGAACATAAAACACATAACATAGCAAATGATAAAGAAGTTCACCCCTCTCTTGGGCTACATCTCCTGGTCCAACTTCCAATGGATCATTTGTATTATTTTCTCAAAGTGCTCAAAAATGTGCTTTACAATCCTCAAATTGCCAAAGAGACTGCTCCAATGGCTTCAGAATGTCCAAAAACCCCTAGCTTGGCTTTTTCGACACCTCGTTTGGCCAAAAATTGAAGAAGTTAGGCTTCTTGGAAGTCCCCCCCTCAAGCTTGTTGTCTCTGCATCTACAAATTACACCTATGTTGGCTCAACCTAGCCCACACACAATTTAAAGCGTAGAAACCTGGCATCGAACGCAACCACACAAACAGTGCGAACTGTAGGACGGTTACAGGCACACCTAGCCCCTAACTGCCAAGGCCATGGTCGCGTGACCGATGTGCCCATGCGCAATATGCAAACGGGGCTCCGACCCAAGGCAAATAGCTAACGGACAAGTGGTGGTCGTTGGTTACACAACCGTTCGAACCAAATATACAACCGCGTGCGCGCCCATAGCATAGCCAAAGGTTATGTGGTATGGCACATACGACCGGGGCTTGGGCTCTGTTTTGAATACATATCCGCGTGAATTTGTTTAACCATCAGTCACATATATACAACGTCGGAACCATGGGCTGGGGCTAAGCCCTGGCCCGGACCCCCGTGCCAACATAACAATAATTCGAACTTAAATATATTGTATGTCATATATATAATAAGGTTCATGTGGTGGCACACCAGTTGGTGGCACTTCCCAAGTCGCTTCCCCTGCCCGGAGCTCGTGGGGTCGAGTCCTGCCAGTTGCAAAACTTTTAAACCAATCAACAAGTGACACATGGTGGCCATGGATTGGGCCACGTGTCAACATACCATTAGCCACCAAAATGACACATGTCAAATGCTCATATGCCAACTATCTGCCACTCAGCCCTGCCACATGTCGTACGGACTGCCACATCAGCAGCCGTACGGACTTTACAGACTGTACAGTCAGCGTCCATTTTTTTGCCTGTGTGTCATTTCAAATAGAACGCGATATCTCTCGCTCCCGACGTCCGTTTGAACCCAAATGAATTGTGTTGGCTTCGCAACGACGAGGCCTACGCTCTCGTCCGATTTGAAGTGATTCCGAGCACTTTGAATTTTTGAGCAAAATTTGATCCCCTGATCACACCTCCCCATTGGAAAGCTTTTGGACCTCCAAAAGACTATATCCAGTCTACGTGAAGATGAGGGTATAGTTCCCTCACCCTTCCAACCTCAATCCACTTGGCTTTGCTTGGATTTGTACCTTTAAGACCAACTCGAAGATACTCTACATTTCCTCGTTTTGAAGTTCACATTCTCCTGTCAAGAATGGTGTCTTCATGCAGTTCTGTAAGATATTTTGGGGAAAAATCATCGATAGAAGGAATCTGAACATGCTCTCCATGATCATCAATCAACGGAGGCTCATACAATTTCAAATTCTCAACATTAACAACTGCATACATTTGCATATAAGGAGGCAAATCTAAACGAAAGGCATTGT
>ML793470.1:167672-178649 GCA_009831015.1 Picea engelmannii | reverse complement strand
GTCGGTTGCAAAACTTTTAAACCAATCAACAAGTGACACGTGTCGGCCATGGATTGGGCCACATGTCAACATACCATTAGCCACCAAAATGACACGTGTCAAACGCTCATATGCCAACTGTCTTCCACTCAGCCCTACCACGTGTCGTACAAACTGCCACGTCAGCAGTCGTACGGACTGTATAGTCAGCGTCCATTTTTTTGCATGTGTGTCATTTCGAACGGAACGCGATATCTCTCGCTCCCGACGTCCGTTTGAACCCAAACGAGTTGTGTTGGGTTCGTAACGACGAGGCCTACACTCTTGTCCGATTTGAAGTGATTCTGAGCACTTTGAATTTTTGAGCAAAATTTGATCCCCTGATCACTCACCTCCCACAATAGCCCATTTTATTTTAAAATGCCCCCCCTTATATTCTGAAATTTTTTACAAGGCATACATTTCTACTTCACTGAGAAGGTATGAGCATGGAGAAGATTTTTCTATCACTTATATAGTCTATGAATTCTTCGTGAATAACATCCCATAGGGCGCAATAAGAAATACTTCCCCTTGTACCACATCCTTCAACCCTTTTGCCCAAAGTTTATTGTTCCTCCCTCTTACAGTAAGAACTCGATCCCTGTTTTTACTTAGCCGACATGATAGATCTCACTCTTTCACTTTTAACCTAAGTCATGATGCATTTGAAACAAATCTCACACTATCTTACATTCCGACAGAAACATTTATGATGTTCTCATTAGAAATAAGTATGTTGAAATCGTCTTTGTTGGAGTATTTCTCTCCACACACCACTCAAGAATCCGACCCTTGCACTCCAATAGCCCTGGCTCATAAATTTCACTTATTATGTGGCACCCCATAAATGGACAGACTCGAATCCAACATGCACTCCATGCCGTTGAGTCAATACAACACATTTGATCGTGACCTCACCACGTGGCATCTTAATATTGGCCCTTTTTCCCTGTTTACGGCTCTTAAATGACTTATCTTTTTCTTTCTTTCGAAGCCCTCCATTGACCAAGGTATCAAAGTAATATTCCTATTCCTTCGATACCATCTTCATCGGGGTCCAAATGGTCCCTCGTCCTTTTGAACTCCGACAGCATCTTTCCAAAACTTTTAAGCATCAACATTTGGCACATCTTTCTATGATAAGGGAATATTCCTTCGATGCCCTATCTTCGGAGTTTAATTTAAACCTTACTTCAATGACCTCTGATGCCACAACTCTGATGGGTCCCACCTTCCCCACAACACTACACTCGTGTCAGGTCGGGACACCTCGTAAAAGGGGAATATGCTTTCAATGCCCCTCCCATCGAAGCTCAAACTGATATGCGAGTTTTCTCACTCCTATCCCACAAATCTGATGGTTTTCTTTTCGAATTCAAGCCACTGGGCAGACATCTTGGCCTTCAACATCTGTCTCCACATGAAGAACATCCCAAGTATGAAAAAGCCATGTTTTTACATGTCAGCCTACCTAGTTGATGTTAACTATTCCTCCATGTAATTTCCTGACCTCGGGTGGAACTTGGACCAAAACAAACCCTCTATTCATATGTATTGCTCTAATCTCTAGAGAATTAATTACAAGAGATATTTTTATGACATTTGTAATCTTTTCCTCACCCCTCTACACTCTATTCTTTTTGTTTTCCCAAGACATAGGATTTTTTTTAAAGCTAGGACTGGGATGAAAGGGATAGCTGACTGGTTCCTATGTAAATACTATTCATATATTAGGTTGTATGGCACAACTGGAGCCCCACACATTTTACCCTACTTTGTCCCAAACTGTCTATTGATGAGGGAGAATGCTTACCAAACCATGGGTTCAGGGGTCACGTCACTACTCCTAATTAGCAGCAAAAAGATCTGGCCTGTTTTCCCAATCCACATAGGGAATTACACCATTTCCAACGACCCTCATGCATGAAAGGAGGCAGAAACCCTACAAGAGATACACATATTCCTAGGATAACGCAAAGGTCATGACCCACATTAACTTGTAATCATCCATGTGAGATATGTTGGACTCACCCATTCTAACATCCATGTAGTTGATTTTGAAGAGGACATGTTTAAAGGAATACTATCGTATGAAGAAGTCCTACAAAATTTACCCAATGATGTTACCAGACAGAAGTTCAAACGTGGACAAGAGGAAATGAAGAGAGTGACAATTGCCCAGTTTTGTATATTGCTCCAACAGGAACAAGTCGACAACAACGTTAAAGAGCAAGAAAAAGCTAGAAAAGAGGAAAAGTTAGAGAAAAGGAGACTTTGGGCTAAGGAGGAATATCAAAGAAGGCAAGTCGAGGAGAAAATAATCAAAAAATAAAATGAACTTAGGGTGGAACAGGTTGCACTTCAAATGAAGAAAGTTGAAGAAGGCAAGGCAAAGAAATTAGTTGATGAGGTAGAAGCCAAGAGATTGGTCGATGAAGCCAAAGCTAAACAAGCAGTTGAAGAAGCTGAGGCTAAGAAAAAGGTAGATGAGTTGTTAAACAACATCAATTGAAGGATTTGAGTCAGACCCAAATCACTCCATCAACGCCCAATTTGGGTATTGTGAAAATGTCTCCTCAAGACTACACTCCTCTCAATGTTATTCCAGGGGATTCTTCTTTTTCTTCTCAAGCCTTGAATTTTAAGGGCATTGTGGTGGCCATTGGAGACTACTATTATGATAATAAAATGAGGAGTATTGAGAAGAGATTGAATAAGAGGAAAAGAGGAGCAGACACCAAATCCAATTCATCTGCAGGGAGAATATTAGAATGGAAGGCAGGGCTCGATCCTGAATAGAATGTTGTTCGGGCAACCTCTGCACTCCATGCTTTTGCAGGACTAAATGCCTTGTCCGTCCTTGAAGTATCCAATTCCCTGAGCAATGCCAAAACTAGGGTGATTGAGTTGGAGACAGAATTAAGAGTTGTGAAAGACAGGCTTACTTCAAAGTTCAAGAACACTACAAGAGTAGTTGACACTCTCAATGCAAAAAATTTGAACAGATCCCTACAAGCATAAAGAGATTAGATGAACACATAATTTGAAAAAAGGATCAAGACCCAATGGGACACGCATAACAGATAATTGAAAGAAGAAAGGTAGAATCTCAAAACAACCCTGAAGGAGAATATGACATATACACTTGTTGTGGAGATTATCAAAACCTAGGCATTAGAGCTAAATGAGAGGTTTGCAACAGAGCAAAAATAATTCCTCAATCTACTTAATAACATACAAACTGGTCTTGTACAGTCAGAGTGGGCCTAATGGTTAAGAACATGTGTTTCCTCCTAAGACGTCACAATTTCAAATCTACAATTTTATCCATTGGATGTAGCTTGGGAGGAATGGTTGTTACCCTCCCCACCCAGGTTCAATTCCTTGTAAGTGGCATGTGATGCTCTTAATGGGTCTATATGATGCTCTTGTTGTTGAGCCCCCAATATTCTGAAAATGCTCGGCCTCCCCATGTTCCCTCGCGAATTTCAGGAGGTTTTCCATGGATGTAGCGAGTATCGATCTTCAATGTCGTGAACCATATGTAAAAAAAAAAAAGACAAACTGGTTGAGAAGAACAACTCAAGCTACAATATAAACTGGTAGAGATTCAAGGAAGGTATCAGGAATCACATGACGTTTTAGCGAAGATGCTCATTTGTGAAGATATGTGCACGACTCCCCCCGCCACACTGCCAGTATATTCTGGTAGAGAAAGACTCTGATATCAAATATTCTTTGACACTTGTAAACCCCTTTTCAAGAATGTACAAGTCACCCAAAAGGCATCAACTGATGCATGTATAAGGCTATGGAATAACTCGAGTAATCTCATGAAAGAAATCATAATGCTACCAATGCTCCCTATTTATGAAGCAACACTTACCACCACAAGAAATGTTGAGGTGGAAGAACGCAGAGAAATCAACCAGGTAAGCATACAAAGTTTAAATTAGGCTGAAAGAGAATATTTGGAGAAACATTTGTTGAGACCCACCTGCCTCACCAGTAAAATCCAACACTTTGTTAAAAGCACAACAAAGGAGTTACATCAAGAATTGTCCGCTAAAGTTCACAATGGAGAATTAATCATGGATAAATTGCAATCAAGCAAGCTTGAGGACATAATGAAAGATTATTCCCTCTGGGAAGAATATCAGGATCATATGCAGGGGTAGAGCAACTCGTGATAAAAAAGTTCCATAATTGTACCGAGATGTTTCCTTCCTTTGTTATCATTATCTTTTTTTCCGATTTGGAATATGAAGAGTCGTTTTGTAAAATGACCTTGGGTTCATAATTGCAAGATTATAATGTAAACAATCACTCCTTATTATTAAGAAAAAGAGGATTGTCCATAAGAAAGGGCTTTTGGTTTCCTGATGTAGAAGGACAATATTTTTATTTCATGTGAATTTGAACTTGAAGACACATTTTTGAAGATTGTGGTGTTAATGTGTTTGAATGTGACTATTCAATTTATGTGTGTTTGTTCATGTAGTATGTGGATGTTGGTTTATGAATTACTTATGAATTAATGTTCTCATGTTTGTAGTTGCTATGATTTTCAAATTGAGTAGAGAGATGGTGTGATGCAGTTAATTAATCAATTACCCGGTTCTAACTAGTCATGTTTTTAGACATTCATGTTACTTGTATATATGAATTTCTTCTGCACAAGCAATACAAATATTTCATTGTACTCATCCTTTTTAGATTTCTCCTAATCATGATAGGATAGTATATAATAGAATATAAACTGCATCTTAGCACTGTAATCATTCATTGTAGCTTAGAAGTAGTTAGTTGGGATTTTCATTTTTTAATTCCTCTGAGAACCTTCAGTTATCATATTCATATCTAGTTAGTATATTAGTTAGACTGGTAACGAGGCTAAAACCTGGTGGGAAACGCTATCCCAAATGAGAGTGGGTCTAATTGGGACCTACCATTGGGCATTTTTACCTTATCTGATATAACGGGTCATTATGGCCCATCAACACTCAAGTCATATGCCCTAGCCCTTGTAGGCAGCTACCTCATCTACTACTTCTATGGTTGGGTCAGTCATATGTACCTCATTCATTATTGAGTTAGGACTCTATCCACTGCACCTAATGTTGCTATTAGGTCCTCGATAGCTGGGGTGATATGCCCTGACACTCTTAAGTATATAATATATGGGAATTCATCGTAAAGGGGATTAAAGAATAGGGAAAATGATGTCTTTTCCAAGCAATCAACTCCTCTGAGGGAGAAAGGCCCATTTTAACACTTAGCAACCTTAAAACATCTAAGAAGAAATAGGAAGGAGAACCATAATTGGCATGTCATCTTGTGCTTCTATTTATGGCTAATCATCTGGAAATCGAACCTCCTACTACCATTGCATTGGTAAACCTCCTAATATTTGGTCCGGTAAGCATCCCGACCTCATCCTAGTTGATGCGCTTATAATCCCTAGATAGAGTTCATGGGTTGATTATGACTAAACCAGACCTAGTGTTGTTATTTAGCTAGTCATCATCCTAACCTTGCCCTATTTATTCGGATGGAAGCTTCAATCTTTAAACCTATATGAGTATTACGGGAACCTCTTGAACCAATAGTCAAGGCACAGGAAGAAAAAGAACCATGGGCTCTTGAACCAATAACTAATCACATAAAGAAGAAAATCATCCATAGGCTCTTGAACCTAGTCTGAACGAACCATGTTCTTTCAATTGATGAACCAAGAGATCATGAACTAAAGAAGGATAGAAGTCTTATACCTCATGAAACAAAGGAAAAGGATATTGTTCTCGTACCCGATGAACCAGTCTATTGTCCAAGCAAAGTAGTCCACTTGAACCTTAATCTCCTGAAGATGATCTATCTCATGTCGCTACTTGAATTGAATTCCCATCCAAAGGATAAGATTGAAAGCCATCGGGGAGGGATAAGTATGTATGCTCTTACAATCTAGCACTCAATCACGGGATATATTATCTTTTATATTAAGCGGGCAACTTGGTTGGCGTGCTCCATTGAACAATAGATAGATAGGGTTGCCCTACTTTGTTTGGGGTTGGGTGCTCATTGAATCGAGAACAAAGTGTCACTCCTATCACTCATGATAGAATAATATCTCCCATCGAGTGATCAAAAGAGCATATTGTTTCACCAATAGATCAAGTATGAAGAAGATAAGCGCTAACCACTGAACCCATTGGGATCATCGCTTTGAAGTAAAGCACCTCAAATTTGCTTCCAGATACTTGTTGACATCTTCAGTCTAACCATTGGTTTGGGAGTGATAATCAGTGCTAATATGCAATTGAGTGCCCTTCTTGCTAGAAATCGCTAGTGAAACTGGGGTCACAATCCAAAACAATAGATCGTGGCATACCATGGATTTTTTTATTATCCATGAATATTCGAGTGACCATGGAGGATTTAAAGGGGTGTTGTAGAGCACAAAAATGAAACATATTTGGAAAGGTGATCAACCACAACCATGATGATGGAATTATTGCCAAATTTGGGTAACCCCACAATGATGTCGATAGAAATGTTAGTCCATACCACTGGAAGAATGCGTAAAGGTTGTAGTTCACTGAGAATTTTGACATTTTATCCCTTGTGTAATTAGAAAAGGTCACATTCTGGCACAAAATTGTGGATGTCCTTCTTCGTGCCTTCCCCAAAAAGTGAACATTTGATCCTTTCATATGTTTTATGAAAGTCATAGTGACTTGTTTTTGGAGAAGCATGGAGTTCATATACACTATTGATTTAAAGGTGGACTACTAGTTCAAATATAGATATTCTTTATAGTGAATCTCTTCACTATGCTGAGTGTAGCCCTGATATGTATGGGTTTCCCTTTCAAGTTGTTGGATCACGTGGGAAATCTTGGGAATGGCAAACCATTCTTTGTCGACACCATTCAACCAATATGCTACTATAAAAGAGAGTGAAAAGAACGATCCTTCATCTTCATATTTTCGAGAGAGAGCATTTGCTACCACATTCTCCCTAGCCTCCCTAAAAATTATCTCATAATCATATCCCAACATTTTGGTGAACCATTTATATTGCTCGAGGGATGAAATCTTTTGCTCCAATAAGTATTTTAGGTTGCGATGCTCAATATTAATTTGGAAATGTTGCCCGAGCAGGTATGGGTGCCAAATATCCACAACATGTAGTATAACCATCATTTATTTTTCATAAGTGGATTTTACTGAGTGCCTCTCACAAAGTTGTTTGTTGGCAAAGGCCAATGGTATTTCCTCTTACACGAGTATTGCATCAATGCCTTTACTAGATTTGTCACGTTCCAAAACAAAAGTCTTATTAAAGTCTAGTGGAGCGAGTACTGGGGTGGTACACATAACATACTTCAAATCCTGGAGGGCTTGATCTGCGGCTTCAAACATTTTCTTAAGCAAGATGGTGAGGGGAGCGACAATCTTACCATAGTTCTTGATGAACTTTATATAGTAACCAATGAAACCCAAAAAACCTCATAAACTTTTAACAGTTTTGGGATTTGGGCAATCCTTCATTGCTTCAAATTTCTTCGGGTCCACACATACACCATCAAGACTAACAATATGGCCCAAATATTCCACTTCAAAGAGACCAAAGGCACATTTGGACCTCTTGAGAAAGAGTTGATGATAACAATTAGTTGTAAGACTTGATCCACATCAGTGACATGGGCATGCCAAGTTTTACTATAGATCAATATGTCATCAAAAAAGATGAGGATAAAATGACGGAGAAAGGGTTGAAAGATGTTGTTAATGAGACTCTAAAAGGTGGAAGGTGCATTTCAAAGGCCAAAGGGCCTCACCAAGAACTCACAAAAGTTGTTATGGGAACGTATGCCTCATTCATGCGAATTTGGTGATAGCCAAAACAAATATCAAGTTTGGTGAATAATTGAGCGCCTTTGAGCTCATCCAAGAGGTTGTCAATGATAGGAATAATGAATTTATCCTTGACTGATATTTTGTTGAGAGATTAAAAGTCAAGACACATGCACCAAGTGTCGTATTTCTTGAGAACCATGACAACTAGGGATGAATAAGGATCAATACTAGGACGAATGTATTACAAGAACCGAAGAAACCATAGGTAGGGTTACAATACTGAAAACATGATCTCCCTAAACACTAAACGATATTATTATTAAATGGTGCAATGTTACAATGAGGGTCCTCACTCTTATAAAGAGCTTGAGAGACAAAAACCCTAATATTTTAACCTAAAGTCACTAAGGTCACTTTACTACATGGGTAAGCCGTATATCTCTAATACCCTCCATAAGGTGTATAGCGATGAAACAAACGGAAATCAAATACATATATTGAATGTAAAACACATAAACTAAACACTAAACATAAATGACATCCTTTTGAAGCTTCTTCTTTGAACACAGTTCGTGGACCAATTTGAGCTCCATCAAGTTGCGTCATAACCCTTGTAAAGGTGTAGCTACTAAGTTGAATTCCCAACTTCCCGGATTCCACCTCCCCAAACTCTTCAATCATTGATATCCCAAAGTCAATTACTAGACAACAATCCACATGCATGTCGTGTAACCTCACTAGTACACTGCAATCCACATGCATGTCTCTCCAACTAATGAGGGATCTTTCCCTAGATCCACAACTTTTGAACTAATTGAGCTTCTTAATTGATCCCTTCTTGTCTTCAAGGCGTGGTCTTCTTAAAATGCATAAAATCCCCTTTCTTAAGTAAGGTTAACACCAATGGCAACATTCAATGGTTCTTCTGTGATGGCTACATCTCCTTTGATAAATTCAAGAGCACAGGTTGTGTGGCCAAAATACTGAAGGGGTAAATATGAGAAAATAACAATGCATCCACCATCGTCGGTATCACCATCAAGAGAAAAATCATTGGAAAATTCCAAAAGTGGGATACCAACAAATATTTTCACATAATTTATCATTGACAATGAGGCATTAGTCATATGAACAACTGCATTAACCATGTCCCTGTAAAATGATCTTAGTTTGCATAGATATCCTCATATTGACTAAATAACTTTGAAATACTTTTATCATAAATACCATCCATGTCCTTAAGGACTCCTAAGTTTATTGTAGACATAAATCTTAAATTAAGATGAGCATGGATGAGCAACGATGCAATTGTAAAAGCTTTGGATGATGCAAAAATCCATGCAGCTCTTTTCCGGAGAATCTTTGACCATGAATTCCTCAAATTTCTTTGGGCTGCTAGAAATAAAAATTTTGTTGGACTGCCCAAAATATTTATAAGACCCTTATCACTATTGTACAATGGACGTACAACATGTGTTAGCACATCCTCACCAAGCATGGAGGGATTTCATGATATCATTAGGAGACTTACAGTGAATTCAGAAATTGGACCTGGGTCTTCTCCTATTGAAGTGAGTACAATATATAAACTTATTCATTTTGAAGCTCTCCCTATGCAAACCCTTGCCTATCCTATTCTAGTTTTGATAGAGATGGATGTTCACGTCGAGGCGGGGGCATCTCCCCCTCTCGACGTCGATGCATGTGCCTTTCACGCTTTGGTTTAAGCCTCCCTTAAGCAATCGAAACCGCCACCATCCAAATTTGTCAAGAACTTGGACGGAATGTCGAAAATCGAGCTCCCATCTTCAACAAAGAGGGAAAAAGCGTTGGCTCTAGCAGGGCAAGGGTTGATTGGCCAAGCATCTTTCCCTCACCAAAATCTGTTGCAATTTGGTTTCAAAAAAATTGGGCTCCTCTCATTAAGGGCACTCTAAGTCACTTCTTATTTGGCCATGGATATTATGCATTTCTCTTCGAGCTCAAAGAATACATGGATCTGATCTTCCGCAACATTCCTTACTTCCTTGGGGTAACAGGGATGTATTTCAATAAATTGACTCTTGATTTCAATCATGAAAATGATGTGCCCTTGGTAGTTTTAGTCTGGGTTCAACTGCCTCATCTTCCTCTTCACTACTAGAGTGATGATTCCCTGCGTTACATTGGCAATTCTCTGGGTCGATATATTGATCGAGTAGAGCCAAAAGACAATATACTCTCCTATGCTTGAATATATGTTGAATTTGACCCGAAGAAAGGTATTATGGAAACAATACTCATTTCCTTAGATAGTTGGTAACACGTTCAACAATTAGACTACGAACAACTACCCTTTAAATGCAAAATTTGCCATGAATATGGCCATTTTGCAAAAAATTACAAGGCTCCTCCATCTCAGCATGTAGGCAGTGGATCTGAAGATCAATGGATGGTTGTCCAGAGGAAGTTTGGGGTCAGATCAAAAAACACAGTAGGTTTTGGGCCCTTGGTTGGGCCCTCTAAACCTTTGGGGCCTTCCTCCTCTACGGGGGTCTCTTAGAAAAACAATTTCGATGCCCTTTCACAACTTCAAGATAAGAAATCCCTCTTTGTCATGGAAATTGTTGATCATGTCGGAGGAAGCAAGGAGCCTCCTTCAATCCAAGCACCTATGGGGATGACCTATTACAAAGAGAAGTTAAACATTAAAGCCAAAGAAGAAAAGAAAGACAACCCTAGTAAAAACCCCAACATGAAAAATTGGGTCTAATGATTCTAGGTTTTGAAGAAGTGGAAAATTTCAAAGATGCAGAGGTAGCCTTCTTTGATGCCATGGTGGGTGAATCGGATAGAGAATACTTAGTTGATGACGAGCTTGATGATAGGGCATCTGAGGAGAACATGCCCAGAAGGTCGAGTCGAAATGATCCAGATTATTTTCGGCACGAAATGAGAGCGGAGATATAATAAATAAATGCACAGAGATATTGCAGATATTCAATAATATAATAGAAATGTATCAGAGATGCAACCATAAACATAGATATACAGTAATACACGATTTCTATTAATCAAAGAAATGTACAGAGACTGTAAAAATACAGAGTGAAAGACT